>MU225425.1:1450244-1468153 GCA_018584345.1 Thuja plicata
AATTATCAGTGTCATTGTCAGAAGTTTCTTCAGCAATATAACAAGATTTCTTACCTTTGTCTTTGTAGTCCTTATATTTCCTGAAGTCTCGGTCATCCTTTTTGTCTTTGTATTCTTTGTATTTGTTTTCCCTTCTCTCATCCTTTTCATTTTTGTTAGGATATCTAGCAGCTATATGACCAATTTTGTTGCATGAAAAACAAATAATAGGAATTTTACCTCTGTATTTTCCTTTTCCTCTGGAAATCTTTTTTGCCATAAGTGCTTCAAGTTCTTCAAGATCATCATCAGAAGTGTCACTATCACTGTCCACGTGTTTCTTTCCTTTCTTAGATTTATTGAGAACCAGCTGTGATCTAAAAGTATAATCAATCCCTTGTGGATTGTAGTTATCATAATTTGACATTTCAAATGCAGTGAGTCTACCTATCAGATTTTCCAGATTCAGATTATTGTTAGGAGTACATCTCAATTCTTGAATTGCAGAAACTCTAATAGCATATACAGGAAGTAAATTTATCAGTACCTTGCTCATAATGTTTTTCTCATCAATTGTTCCATTAGCCCCTCTAATGGAATTCACAACTTCTTTTACCCTACCATAGTACTGAATGACATTTTCACCTTCTTGCATTTTCATCTCATCAAACTTACCTCTTAGACTTTCTAATTTAGCTCTAAGCACATTTGTGTCTCCACCATAGACAGTTGCAAGTTTGTCCCACATCTGCTTTGCATTTGTGTAGCTCTTTATATCATCAAACTCTGAATAGATTAATGAGGAGGCAATCTCCAACATTGCTTTATTGTGCTCTTTCTTTTCTTTCAGTTGTGTAGCTGTGAGAGGAGTAGTAGGTGGTACATAGGCATGTTCAATAAGTTGCTTAGCATCATCTCCAATACCAACCAAATGTAGTTTCATCAAACTCTGCCATGCAAGGAAGTTATCTTTGTTCAACTTAGGAACCTCCTTATACATCTTGATCTTTTCGTTCCAAGTACCTTCAAACTATTTTCAGGAGACCAATGCTCTGATACCAATTATTAGAATGAATTTAGAATAACTAAGAGGGGAGGGGTGAATCAGTTATCCTCAGGTCTAGATGTAGCAAATAAAAACTTTTTGTACTTCAGATCTACTTGGCAGCAGTAGCATAAATCAACAACTTAATCATGCAGTTTACTGTCAATCGAAATTAGCTTGTAGAAACATAATAGTAAAGCAAACCATAAGAATTCACACAAGTTGACACAAGTATTTAACTTAAAAACCCAATATGAGAAAAACCACCAATAACATGCTACCAAGTTTTCACTCTTCTAAAGTGATGCCCTGTGAGGATCCAACCCTGTTAAAGGTTACAATAACACACTGCTAGGTGTAACCTGGTTAAAAGATTTAATCACCATCTCAGGAGTGGCCTTGTTAGAGGACTTAGAACATTCCACCTGAATGTCACCTTGTTATAGGATTTATACAAATGATTGTTAAGTCAACCTTGTTAAAGGATTTAAGTGATACAATGGTAAGAAAGTAATCAGCAGTTTGTGATCTGGTACATACAACTTACTTTGCAATTTAGATCCAATTATAGCTCTGATGTTAACTTACTGGATAGCCTGCATTGTCATTTCAACTTTTTGATCTTTTTGGAAATCCGTCAAGCAATCACACATGCAACTTTCTGCTTCTACCTTTTGCCTTCTCTGCTAGATCATGCCAAACAGTAAATCAACTATGCAAACCTCTTGCATACACATACTTTTCCACACACAATGAATAACCCCTTAAGGTTATCATATACCTCTCTGTCTAGGTCAAATAAATCTTTTTCCACTTAAACAAGATCGTAGATCTTAGGTTAGGTTAGATCCAACAGATCATTCCATCTTTGCATTACATTTACTTCTCCAAAGTAGTCTCTAATTAAATCTTGAAACCATGCATTAATTACGGTTACCCATACATTAAATGACATGGATTAATCTTTAATTAACACTATATGTCCCAATAAAATCAACTAAGCCGGCCAGAGATCTCAAATCTCATCATTGATCCAATTACTGTAAGTCGGCCAACATCACTGTTTCCACTCGGCAATTTCAATGGTGCTCGGCATTGAGAAACTTTTCACTCATCACAAGAAACTTTACTCGGCACAAGAAACTTTGCTCATTATAAGAAACTTTTCTCGGCACAAGCCAAACTTGCTCGGCACAGAACAACCAGAAAAATGTCTTTGAAAGATAAACAACAAATTACTTTGCCAGAGTGTCAACTGATCAAATACCCTTTTAGTTGCCTTAACTCAACCATTCACTTGGTCTTCTTGTTAAATCTTTTTCATCAACAATAGATATGGTACTCAAATAGTTGATAATAGTCTCACCAGTAAAGGTTTGACAATAATGACAAAATAACAATTGCTTGCATTGTCACTTTGCAACACAATTAAGAACCAATACCCACTCCCCAGGATCGATGATTTGTTTAATCAGTTGCAGGGTGCCCGAGTGTTCTCGAAGATAGATCTGAAGTCAGGGTACCATCAGTTATGGATTGTGAAAAGTGATATCCACAAGACTGCTTTTCGCACGAGGTATGGTCACTATGAGTTCACAGTAGTTCCATTTGGTCTCACGAATGCTCCAGCTATGTTCATGAGCCTCATGAACAGAGTATTTTGTACATTCTTGGATAAATTTGTGGTAGTGTTCCTTGATGACATTCTGATATATTCTCGCAATGAGGAGCATGAGGAGCATCTGAGACAGGTTCTGCAGCATTTGAGAGAAAATCAGTTATATGGCAGCTTGTCAAAGTGTGCCTTCTTTAGACCCAAGGTACATTATCTTGGTCATGTTATATCCAGAGATGGGATCTCTATAGACCCATCAAAGATTAGATCCATTATGGATTGGCCAGCACCCACCAGTGTCACTGAGGTCAAAATTTTTATGGGCTTAGTAGGATATTACATATGCATCATGGCAGGATTTTCTAGAGTAGCTCATCCCATCACCTCCCTTCAGAGAAAGGGGAAGAAGTATGAATGGACAGAGAAGTGTGAGAGAGATTTCCAGGAGCTCAAGAGAGCCCTCACTAGCGCACTAATTTTAGCAATGCCAGATCCTTTGGCAGATTTTGTTGTATGTACAGATGCTTCATTGGATGGTTTAGGAGCAGTCCTTATGCAGAAGGGTTGTCCTATAGCTTTCGAGTATAGAAAGATAAAGACTCACAAGCTTAATTATCCTACTCATGACCTAGAACTTGCAGCGGTGGCTCATACCTTAGTGAGATGGCAACACTTTCTTCTAGGTCACTGATTTGAGATTCATTCAGATCACTAAAGCCTATAGTATATCTTTACACAACCCAATCTTAATGCTAGGCAAAGGAGATGGATGGATTTTTGTGTGAGTATGATTTTGATGTTCATTACATCAAAGGGAAGGAGAATTTAGTTGCAGATGCCTTGAGTAGGAGGTGACACAAGCTCTCATCTATGACTTCTAGTATAGATTTGAGGGAGCCCATTTTGCATCACTTGCTAGAGGATGGATTATATGTGGAGATTTGTCAGTTTATCCATTATCAGAGATCCCTTGAGGGGAGATTTGCAAAGTATTCTTTATAGTCCAATGGACTTCTACGTCATAGGGGATGCATCTATGTACCTTCTACGGGTGACTTGTAGGATTTTATTGTGCTTGAGGCTCACAGAGCACCTTATGCAGCTCATCTATGAGTTAAGAAGTTGCATGTCGATCTAAGATAGTTGTATCATTGGTCGGGCATGAGATTGTAGATTGCCAGCATAGTTGCTAGATGTCTAGAGTGAAGGCAGATCACAGTCATCTAGGTGGGCTCCTGCAGCCACATGAGATTGTCGAGTGGAAGTGGATACTATATCTATGGACTTCATTATTGGTCTCCCCATGTCTTCTCGCTACCATGATGCCATCTTGGTGATAGTTGACATGTTGACCAAGGTTTCCCACTTCTCACCCATGTGTACTACATTCACAGCATGAGACGTAGCTTAGGTCTTTTGTGGGATATTGTCAGACTTCATGGCATTCCCCGTAAGATCATCTCTGATAGAGACTCCTTGTTCACATCAACTTTTTGGAGAGTGTTACAGGAAGCATTGGGCACTAGACTAAATTTTAGTATGGCATATCACCCTCAAATAGATGGATAAACAGAGAGGGTTAACCAGGTGTTAGAGGATATGTTACGTATGTATGTGATGGACCATCAGGTCAAGTGGGAGGAATACCTACATCTGGTTGAGTTCACCTATAATAATGAAAATCATTCTTCTATAGGTATGCCGACATATCAGGCCTTGTATGGTAGACCATGCAGGACACCACTGAGTTGGGACAGGATCAAGGATAGAGTATCTATTGGACCCCAGTTGGTCAAGGATATGGAACAACAGGTAGTCTTGATTAGACAGTGTCTTAGAGAGGTTCAGGATCGACAGAAGAAGTATACAGATGCGAAGTGGGTTGATCGTGAGTATATGGTGTGAGATAGGGTCTTCTTGAGAGTGCGCCCGCATAAGAGTCCAATATTTTTTGGAAAGGGCTCTAAGTTAGTGCCTCACTTTGTTGGACCTTTCGATATATTGGAGAGGATAGGACCAGTTGCCTACCATCTAGCCTTGTCACCCAGCTTGTCATGCATCCATGATGTGTTTCATGTATCTGTGTTATGGAAATATATTTATGATGAGTCTCACATTATAGATTGGGATGCCTTTCAGGTGGAGTCGGACGGACAGCTAGCACTGGAGCCCATTCTTATTATAGCCTGATAGACCCTTGCACTTTGAGGCCGAGAGCTAGACCAGGTTAGGGTCCAGTGGGATTGTTATGATGAGGTCACGGTTTCATGGGAGCATGTAGCACATACGAGATCTCAGTACCCATATATTTTTTATGAACTCCAGGAGGAAGTTCATGCCTAGTGGGGGAGGATGTGAGGCCTCACCCCGAACCATCATAGCTCAGTTGATACACTTATTTTGATACATTGATACACTTATGATTATCCTGACAAAGACTCAAACTATTATGTTTATGATGATGATTATATTGTATGGATTACATTCTGATATGGATTAGACCTAGAATATGTAGTTCATTTTGATTATACATGTTTAGATAGGTAAATTGATTAGAAGATCGGATCATGATTAGACTTGATTATTTCATGGATGTTATGTCATGATGATTATGGAATTATTATGTTTTAAACATTTCTGTATGAAAATTGTAATTAGGAATTTAATTCTGCTTATTGATTAATGTTGCTAAGTATGAATTGAATATGTATATTGCATGTGATTTTATTATCTTGGACTACTGATGCTTGAGTTTAGTGTGCAGAAAAAAGAACCATGGAATCAGTCAGAGAATCAGTAACCAACCATATGTGATAATTGTAAAGCCAAGGTTGAACCTAATGAAGAGGTTCGAACCTCATAGTTCAGTGATTTTATTCGTGACCATAAAATTGTATGTATATATTAGGTGTTTTCATTATGTAATTAGTGACATGTCAATGTTGTATTATGTCATTTTATAGTGTCACTTGACACACGTTATGTGTTTATGTAATGACATGTCCACTAAGGTTGGCAATGTAAACCTAAACCTAACTGACTCATTAGGAACCTAATTAAACCCCTTGTTAGAGATACTTGCAAAGTTCCACCAATTTGATCATTTAGATTTAATTCTTTTATAGCCACTTTTAGAGGCCAAAAAGAGGTCCTAAGGGTCAAATTTAGAAAAATCCAAGTACCTTAGTAATAGGGGTATGGGTTAGGAATGTTTTTAACACATCTAGAATCCCCTCATGGCCTTGGTGACCTATTTTATGACCTAATTTCCATATGCTACGAAAATGGAGTAAGTCTTGACCTTTTACCCAAACACACACTCCTTTCCAATCTGGCATTTATGATAGGGGACAAGGAAAAGCCAAAGGACTTTAGGGTCAAGTTTGAATTTAATATTTGTGGGTGGGTAGAAGTTGGAGGTCTTTTTAGAGGCCCTTGGTAGAGTTAGTGGGTGTTCACCCACTCTCTACTTTTAGAGACATTAGGGTTTGGATTGGAAAAGCATAAGGGATTGGGCTCTTCTCAAAATTCATTTTCCATAACACATTGTGAAGGTTAGTCTCCATTGCCATGAAAGTGTTTTATTTTGTTTCAAGTAGATTTGTATGTTACTTTTCATTCTCTTTCATATGTGAAATGTATTTGTATTATTGTTATGTAAGGGAATGATATTTTGGGGTTTGAATTCTTTCTTATAGTTTTATCTTTGTTTTGAATATGGGAGTTTTTTGAAGGGTGTGATGGCATTACTCACCCTTGGATAGGGAAGAAGTGGCCATGTATTGGGGAAGAGGTTAGTTAGATTTCATGATAGTGTAGAGTCTCTTCTCATGGAGAGAAGAGGAAAAAAATACAAGGTGTATGGGCCCTTGCATGCCATATTATTTGATCCTAATTTTGGGGGAGATAAGGAGAAAATTGGATGGAAATATGTATGTGGTTTTAGCCTTGAAGAGACATGTTATTTGAATGTATTATTTTAGCATTCTCCTACATGGAAATCCACCTTCACCCCTTGTTATGGGTTCATGCTGAATCCATTTGTGCAAGCCTTGGGAGGGTGTTCTTTGTTGTTATATTCATATATGTGGATGTGTGATTGTCACCCATTGGCTACTGATTATCTTAGTTTGGGGGTGGTCTCCTTGAAACCTAGGATGGGAGGTGAGCTTCCCATGATTTTCCTCATGTATTTGCAGGTTTTAAAGTCAAGATGATTGTGGAAAAGCTTGGGAGAAATCTCTATTTTAGTGTAGTTGTGTGAGAGCAACTTTAATATCGCATGGTTACTTCTTTTGTATTGAGATTTATTTCTTGTTGAGTGTTGTAATGTTCATATTGAAAGCTTTATCAAGTAAGATGTGAAGAGCTCCTACTCATTATGTAATAGCTTCATTAAAGAAAGAAACATTGTATGTTATCCATTGATTGTATAGATCTTCCATCTTAAAGATGTGTAGTTGTAATTTGAAAGATTATCATAATGTAAATGAAGAGTCTTTAGTTTCATTCCTATTGTATTCTATTTTTTAGAATAATGAAGTTAATCTTTCATGGTAGAATGATATCCAATATTGAAAAGAAAGGCAATGTAATAGTATTTTCATAGCATATAAAATCTTATGAATTTATGAAACTTGTAATCTCTATAATGTATTTGATTGTAAGTTCTCAAGTTAAAAAAATACTCCATTCTTCCTTTGGAAATTTATATTTCATTTCAATAGGTTCAACACTCTACCTTAAAATTTTTATTGCAACCTCAATTCTTGAGAAGGAAAGATAAACTTGATAACAATAGTAAATCAACAAGTTAGTATATTAATGTAAAAATTAACTTATACTAATATTCAATTTATCGTTCGCATAGTGTATTGCAATAATAAAATAATTCAAATACATATAATTAACTACTCTAATAATAAAACCAAGAAATCAATATAATAGAAGCTAAAACCAAATAATACCCATGACACTTCCTAGATTTTTAGAGAAAAAATGCTCTCTAGAATTTGTATGGGAAGGGAAATAATTCTCTTTGCCATAGAGAATATTTCCTTCCCAAGATGCTCTTCCTAATTATAGTTAGTATAATAACTCCCTAATATAACCTTATTGTTAAAAAAACTAAATTCTAAATTAATAAAAGATTTCTTGCATAACTTGCTAAACACTCCCCTTCCCATAAATGGGTGCAGGTATGTGGTGGCAGAGGTCACATTAAACAAAAAAAAAATGATATTAATGCAAGCAAGTCTTACTTTTGATTGCATCCTTATGGGTCCCACCCACATACTCCTTCCTCGCCTTTTTACCACCATGCGTAAGATGTGGGGCTGACATGGCATTAATTCTTGTCCCAAAGACAAGTCTCTTCTCCTCCATGCGTACTTGGGGTCTGACATGGGGATCAATGCAGATCCCTATGACAAGAAAGCCTCCCACTCCATGTGAAATCTCCTTGCCTCCTTTTGTTGACTTCACATTAAAATTTTAGCACATTGAAATGGGAAACCTTGAGGTGGTACCCACCTCCACCTTGAAACATGCACATGTCTTTTTCAAAAAGGCTCCCCTTGCATAACTTACGCAGGTCTTAGGGTAGCTTGGGATTTCCAACACCCCACCCACTTGGCAAGTGGGCCTTGGGAATAGGGGGTGATGTGATAGTTTGGTAGGTGAATAGGTTTAGATTAGTAGGGTTAGTTAGATTAGTTGGCTAGGATTAGTAATTAGTAAATTTTTTTAACATGTTCAGATTTAATTAGTATGGAATCAACCTTTTAAAATAATAGTCTATTTTATCCAATGGTTAATTACTTAAAATGGATCAGTAATAATAGTTAGTTGTTAATGAAATTTTATTATGATAATTGAAATATGTTGCTCATGTGTTCAAAAGGGTTAATGGTTAATTTAATTTTGTACTAGAGGTTAATTTAATTATTTTATTAGAGGTTAGTTTAATTTTCTATTAGGGGATAAATGGACTATGGTTGCATGTGTTTTTTAAAAAGGAGTAGAATTTAATTAGTCCTCATATTAGTAGATATTTTAATATATATGTTTAAGTGGGTTTTGTATGTGGTAAATTTGGCCTTGTTAACTCACCATACACTTCAACATAGTCCTTCTTCATCAGATACACACAAGACTGAATATGAGATTATTCATCCTGTCTGCCTGCATGATTCGACCTGTTGCCTTCTATCCAGACGGGGTTTTCGAAATAGCTCTCAGAATGAGAGTCTCACAACCATGGACCAATCTAGGAATGAAGGATTTATCTCCATGAATGCAATACAATGCAAGATTATTCTAATAAATGAAAGATGTGAGATTAATCTAAGACATGATTTCAATGCAATTATTCTAGAAATTGAAACTATCTTATTGCAAAATGAAATTACTCTATATGAGATGATTAAGAAATGTGACACTAATTCAGTATTCTAACAATGCATAAAAATGAGTGGGGGTTTTGAATGAAGAATGAAAGTTCTTTTATAGACTCAGAGATGATCAAAATAGAAACTTTCCTCTTTGAAATAAAATAGATGGAAAAGCCAGTTCAAATTAGAAAGCTTTCTTTAAAAGAATACATTAAATTGTTTTCCCTTTGCTTTAACTATTTTCTTTCTTTGATTTTAACTGTTTTATTTGTTTTATTTATTTTCTTTCTCTTTAAAGCATAATTAAAGAGAAGTTTCCAATTATGAACTGAAGAGAAGATTTTGTTGACAATATTTAATTAATTAAATAAATATGACCTCATAATTGCTTTTTCTCAATTATCTAAAAAATTAAATTCAATTACTGAAAAAGAGGATATTTATTTAATAATTAAATATCATTTAATTCCCTTTTTATGTGTCTTAGCTAAAGAGGGTGAATTTAATTTAATTAAAGTGCTAAGACTTTATAATTAAATTAATTCAATCATAAGGTTTGTTTAGCCAATAGATATTTAGGAATCAAACATAATGTATGATTAATGCAGATTTAAGATTTTCTACATTTGACACTTAGGTCGAGTAGAGTCAGTTAAAATTTAGAATTACCCAGTACAATAGGACTTTGATGATTCAGAAGAATGATAAATGCAACAAAATTGGTTAGGGTTGCAAGATGTCAATTTTGGGGTGTTACATTTTGCCCCTCTTTGAATTGATGTGTGAGCAGCGCATTGATTCAAAGAATAGTCTATGTTTGAAGAACAAAAGAATAGATTTGAAAATTGATGGTGCAAAGATTTCAGAGCCATCTCCAAAACAGAGCTTGACTCTCTGAAGTCTAGGTTAATTTGCTAAGATGCCAGTCAAGTAGAGTTTTTGAGGGTCATCTTCAGAATGAAGCTTGATCCCCAGGGATCTGGGTTAGAAGGCCCTGATACCTAACAGATTAAGATTTTGAGAATCATCTCCAGAACGAAGTTTGATCCTCAAGGATTCAGGTTAGAATGCTCTGATACCTAAATAGATTGATATCTTTCACAAGGCTATCCCCAGAACGAGGCTCAACCTTCAGGAGTCAGGGTTAGATTGCCCCGATACCTGTCCAACAAGATAATCAATAGAGATTTTTAGGACTATCTCTAGAATGAAGCTTAGTCCTCCAATACCTAGGTTAGATTGCCTAGACACTGGTTAGATTGATATATTTTACAAGGCTATCCCCAAAATGAGGCTTAACCTTCAGGAGTCAGGGTTAGATTGCCCTGATACATGTCTCAAAAGATAGTAAATAGAGGTTTTTAGGACTATCTCCAGAATGAAGCTTAGTCCTCCAATATCTAGGTTAGATTGCCCAAACACTGGTCAGGTTGAGTTTTCGAGAATCATCTCCAGAATGAAGCTTGATCCTCAAGAATCTGAGTTAGATTGCTTAAATACTTAAAAAATGATGATATGTAGGGAACAAAGATGCCCCTATTGATTATGGAGTATCTAGTTTTGACTGTGAGGTACAAAAAATTGAACATGCCCCAAGTGACGAGATGCCCCTAGCAATGAGGACTTTTGAAAATCAAATCAGATTGATTGGAAATAGATTCAATGATGTAATCATCCTGCCCCCTCGGGAGTGAAATGGAAAGATGACACGCCATAATGATGATGGAGAGAAAAAAATCACAGATAGATGTTGAATCGGAGATTAAGAAGAACTCAGAACAGAGTATGAAAGAATTCAGAAGATTCAGAATCAAGTTCGAGTGATTTTGAGGTTTGGTTGACCAAGTTTGACTAGGGTTGACTAGAGTTGACTAGAGTTGAATTTTGAGAAAAAAAAGTCAAAGATTTGAGAAAATGATGAGAGGATATGATTCTGACAAGAAAGTGACGTTATAAAGTTGACTACACAAGCATCCGATCGCGTCGGTCCTAAATTTTTAAAATGTGATTTTGAGCTATATAGGAGTGCCAGATTTCGATTTTGATCCTGAAAATAGATTGAGCATATAGCTGAAGATAGAGAGAAAGGATCAAACACTTGGGCAGTCATGATGAAACCAAGACTCTAAAGAACAACTCCCCTATGTATGAACCCAAGAGAATGCAATGAAAAGAACACTGAATTACTGTCACAATGCAAGTCTAGAATGAAAATGCAATCCTATGCTAGATGCCATATGAAAGTGCAATTCTAAGACCTGGTTGTGAGACCCATCGTATAATTATCATCATTGAGCATTTTTAATTTTGGAACATCAAAGTCGATACAACCCTTACTGGCGCCACAATGCAACCATAAGGATATGAATATGACTTATCATCGGATAAAATGTAGGAAACGAATGTAAGCACTAGGGCACAAAAGCCAAGATGACCTGAACATAGTTTCCAGTTAATGTTGTAAGAGTACACCAGTATCGAGGCATTCAAAGTCAAGATAACCATGAGTACAATCATGCATAAACAAATAGATCAATAACAAACAAAACAATAACAAACAAAGCAATAACAAGCAAGGAGATAGTACCGACCTCACCATGGCGTACAAATAAACAAGATCGAGGGATGTGAGGTTGTTCCACCTTATTGCGGGAGTTCTTATCAAATACACCCTATTTATTTTACGTTGTCAGATCATCGAGACTACACCAAAAAGAAGTAGACAAAGAAAATATCAATGAAATTCATGAGAATAGACAACATACAAAGAAATATTCAAGCATAGCTCAGCCTGTTTCAAATTTTTTAAATATATTCATGTTTAGAGGGTGTTAAAAAACACCATTGTGCTTGTGAGCGCATTGTGTTTGATTTTTATTGATAGATGTTTACGTTTGAGATATCCGATGTGTGTTAAAAAATATAGATGTGTCCAAAGATAGTGTTAAAAAACACTATTTATGGTGGTGTTGAAAAACACCAGTTTGTGTTAGTAGCGAGTTGTCCTTGAGAAATGACCAAATTACTGACTCAAGTGTAAAACAAAGATATGAGCAAATGGGGGGCCAGTGCCCCCAAGTAATGATGATTGACGTGACGTATGTTGCGAGGACAAACCAGATGTGATTGCCCCCAAGCGTATGGTGTTGAATCAATGACAAGTCAGGAGGGTCCGCAAAGGAACCAGAGTGTCACAAAAGTGACCAAAAGATATGTACAGACTAAAGCATAGAATTGTCAAGACTGAGTATCGATAGATAGAGCATGTGAAGATAACTCCAACTATAACAAATGTGAGAAATCTTGATAGAATAGCGACAGTAGGCAGATGCAATGAGAACCACTGGTGACTGACACAAGAGAGATGCTCAAATGAAGCAATCATGGTATAAGCTATACATCAGTAGGCAGACGCAGTGAGAACCACTGGTGATTGATGTGAAGAAGATCCTTAAAAGATAAAAGGATAGTGCCCCCTAGATCATGAGGGTTTCCCTGAGAGTATGACCAGTTTCAATCCATGTGAGTTGGTGTCTTAACGGGAACTGAAAGCAAATGTAAGCAGGAAAGAAGAAAAGCAGCAATGCAGGAAAGAAAATGCATAAAGCCAAGTGGTGTTGTGATAGATATAGCATTGTGGAACACCTATTTACCAGGTTTTCACCTTCTTGGCAGAAATTATTTTTTTGCTACCATGACGCCTGTTTGCCAGGTTTTCATCAATGGCACTTTTTCTCTTTTTTTGTATTTTTCAATTTTTTTAATTTTTTTGTATTTTTGGTATATATGATTTTTTTGGAGATACATCAAAGAACCTATCGCTAGGTTTTCACTAAGATGATCATTTTTTCAATACTTTTTCAGATTTTTAAATTTTTTTCAGAACTTTAGTATATACATTGAGCACACTGAAGATGTCTCAGCTGTAGAACCCCTTCAGATGAAGAGCGTTGATGAGCTCTTTGAGTTGTTCTCCTTTAGTAGTAGAGAGTTGATAGGTACCAGACCCAAACACTACAATAACAATATACAGACCAAGCCAATTTGGTTCAAACTTCCTGTTCTAGATCTGATGTTGCTGATTCTTTGGGTTCTCCCTCAGAACAAGGTCACCCACTTGGAAATCCCTTGGTCTAACCTTCTTGTTATAGCTCTTGGACATCCTTTTTTGGTATGCTCTAAGGTGATTGAACACCACTTGATGATGTTCATCAAGTAATTATAGCTCTTGTAGCTGAGATATTCTGTTATCTTCATCTATAATGAGGCCTTTCAGAGAGACTCGCAGAGAAGGAATCTCAACCTCAATAGGTAACACAGCATCTGCTCCATAAACCAATGCATAGGGTGTAGCCCCTGTTGGTGTTCTTATGCTTGTCCTATATGCCTAAAGAGCTGGATTTATCTAGAGATGCCAATCTCATCCAGATTTATGCACTGTGTGATGCAGGATCTTAAGGATTGTTTTGTTGGATGCTTCCACCTGTCCATTACCCTGAGGATAATACATGGAAGACCAATGTTGAGTAATTTTAAACTTAGAGCATAGCTCTGTCAAATCCTTGTTTTTGAATTGTCCCTAATTATCAGTGATTATTGCAGAGGGTACACCATGCCTGCAGATGATGTAGTTGAGAATGAACATAGCTACTATTTTGCCACTGGCAACGGTGAGAGGGACTACCTCCACCCACTTAGTAAAATAGTCCGTAGTTGTGATTATAAACTTATGTCCATTGGAGGACGAGGGGTAAATCTGTCCCACCAAGTCAAAGGCCCATTGTTGAAATGGCCAGAAAGTAATGAATGGAATAAGCTCCTTGGCTGGAGCATGAATCAGGTTACCATGTAATTGACATTGTTTGTAAGACTTAACAAACTGTGTTGCTTATTTTTCTATATCTGGCCAATAGTAACCAGCTCTAATAAGTTTACAAGCTAATTTCAGGTCATTAGAGTGAGACCCACAGATGCCTTCATGCACCTCTACTAACGCTTGTTTGGATTCATCGGGTTCTAAATAGCTAAGGAGGGTACCATCTAGACCACGTCTATACAAGTCATTAGCGATGATGATGAACTGTGAAGCACTACAGATTAAGTGACGTTTCTCATTTTGGGAGTAAGTGTCTGGAATAATTTGGTCACGAAGGTAGGAGAAGATATGATGGTAGCGGAATGAGTCATGTCCTATGACAAAACAGATCATCTAAGAATCAAGGGAGTCATAGGTTGGGTAGCGTAACGTCTCCACTAGGAATTCATGTCTAAAATCATTTTCAGGCATCTGTAGCATGGAGGCAAGTGTAGCCATGGTGTCTGCTGCTTTATTATCTGCCCTTGGAACTTGTTGAAATGTGATATGAGTAAAATACTTTTTGAGATCATCAACCAACCGTTTATAAGGTACCAACTTGTCGTCCCTTTTCTGATAGATATCGTTGACTTGATTGATGACTAACTGAGAGTCTCCAAGAACATTTAGTTCGTCTACTCTCCACTCAAGGGAGATCTTCATACCATTGCTTAGGGCTTCATACTCAGCAATGTTGTTTGTACAAGGAAACAACATCTTGTATGCTTTTGGTAAAGAGTATCTTTGAGGTGTAATGAATAGTATCCCAGCACCTGACTCCTGTTGGGTAAATGAACCATCAAAAAACATAGTCCATGATCGATGTGTAAGAAGTAATATGGACTCATCTAGAAATTCAATGTGCAATGGTTGATGATCTACTAGAGGTGCTTCTATCAATTGATCTGCTATTACCTTTCCCTTAATGGCTTTCCTTTCAACATATTCAATATCAAATTCACTGAGAAGCATGACCCATTTAGCTAGTCTACCTGTGAGAGTAGCTTTACTGAGCAAGTATTTTAGGGGATCAATTTTAGCAATTAGACATGTAGTATGAGCCAACATGTAGTGCCACAATTTTTGTGAAGCAAACACCACTGCAAGGCAAGCCTTCTCTATAGCAGAATATTTTGTTTCATATGAGACCAGAGTTTGACTAATCTAATAGATAGCCCTCTCTTTGTTGTGCTGATCTTCTTGAGCCAATAGGATACCCAATGATGTATTTGTAGTAGATATGTAAAGTATAAGTGGCTTCCCATGAATGGGAGGCATCAGGATTGGTGGGTTCGCAAGATACTACTTGATTTGTGTGAACCCTTCATCACATTCTTTGTTCCACTGATAAGCCAAACCCTTTGCAAAGTCTTGGTAAATGGTTGTGACTTGTCTGCCCATTAAGAGATAAAAAATCAGATAGACTGCAGTCAACCTTGAAGTCCTCTCATTTGTCTGATATTTTTCATTGGTGACATTTCCATGATAGCTTGTACTTTTATAGGATGTACTTCAATACCTTTGGCAGAAATGATATAGCCAAGCAATTTTCTAGATGTTACGCCAAATGCACATTTCTTAGGATTGAGTCTTAGGCTGAATTGTTCCATATGATCTAGTATAGGACCTAGATCGGCAAGATGTTTCTTTCAGTGCATGCTCTTAGCTAAAGTGTCATCCACATAATCTTCCATTGTTTTATGCATCATGTCATGAAATATGGTGGTAACAGCTCTCTGATATGTAGCACCGGCATTTTTAAGTCTGAAGGGCATGACATTCCAATAGAAGGTCCCCCAGGCACATGTGAAGGCAGTTTTCTCTTGGTCCTCTGGTGCAATTTTTATCTGGTTATAGCCAGAGAAAACATCCATTAGTGAATACATTCCATACCCTGTCGTCATATCTACGATCATATCAATATTGGGAAATGGAAAATCATCCTTAGGACATGCCAAATTCAGGTCTCTGAAGTCTGTGTAGACTCTTATAGATTTATCATGTTTTGATACTGGAACAATATTAGAGATCCACTCTTCATAATCAATTACTCTGATAAACACTGCCTTAAGAAATTTCTCCAATTTAGCTTTGACAAGTAGAGCTACATGTGGATGCATTTTGTGAAGCTTTTGCTTGACGGGCTTAACACCTGGTGCAATGGACAAATGGTGCATGATTAGATTAGGGTCTAACCCTGGCATATCTAAATATTTCCATGCAAAGTTATCTTTTTGTTTCTGAAGAATGTAGTGAATTCCTCTCTTTCTGCCTCTGATAGTGATTGTGCCAAGTGAATAATCTGAGGTTCTGCCTCTGTACCCAAGTTGATAGGTTGAGTTGGTTCAACAAGTATAGATGATCTTTCCTGAAAATGACTTGGAAGTGCATCAAGTATCTCATCCTCAAGTGCCTCGGAGAGGTTTTCACCCTTGGATACATCTTTTATTTTGACTGTTTTAGGCTCTGATACTGCCACAACATGGTTTTCACCATCAGAGCACCTTTTTTTTCTTCTTTTTATTTTGTGACTAAGATACTTGATGTCAGCCTCAGTCATGTTGACACTTTCTTCGCTAGTGGGAGACATTATAGGTTCGATAGCGTGTAGGTAACAGGCAAGAGCATAATCATTCTGGAATGTAAGGACTTCATTAGATGGGGAGGTAGAGTTCCAGTCTATAAGCTCAGGATGGTGAAGTGAAAGAGGAGTGATGGCTTCAAGTACATTCACGGTATAATCATCAAAGGCATGGACAAGTAAGTCAAGCCCTAAAGCGATCTCATCTAGAGGTATAGTCAAATTCCTTTGATTCCTAGCGACCGTAGTAGATGACATGTTAACACCTAGGGAGTCAGACTCATGTGACCCTACACTAGACCGTTCACCTACTTCGAGAAGGTTTTCATATGCATTGGTTGTATCTGTATCTCTGTTAAAAGTGGCATATGACAAGCTGTCAAACTCATATTCATGAGAGTTTGTTTCATCATTAGGTGTCATATCAAGAACATGAGTGAAATCAACCCTTTGTCCCCAGTTGGGATGAGTTCTACCTAGATCCTCTGCTATGGTTAGATGAGCACCTTTTGACCTAGGTACCTCAGTAGTGTTTGTAGTATCAGCTACCTCTTGTGTAATGAGAAGTGACTGGAATTCCTGATCAAACTGTTCTTGAAAGTGTGGTGGTATGTATAAATCACCTTGATGACCAGGATTTAGAGTATATATTTTTTTCCACTCCTCATAAGTTAATGGAGCAAGTGAAGTGGTGATATTGGAATCACCGTCAGTGTCTACTATACTAATACGCAGTGTAAAGTTATCTGGCTCAACAAAGAATGCTGCCAGGTCTAGAGGAATAGGATAAGGAAATGTATCCTCATCAGAGCTGTCTTCAGATTTTGCAGTTTTAGGTGTTTCTTCAGGTGTTGATTGTTTATCTTCTCGAGGTACAAACTTGTTTATTCCCAGTTGAAATGTGAGTTTCTGGAAGCCTATACCTGTAGAGTCACGAGTTCTGCGACCAATAGCTTCAAGTGGTGTAATCAAGCCCTTATGATTCGCACCTATGGGACCATTTCCTTTGTAGCCAAAATGTTACATAATAGATAAACCTTTGCCATATTGCTCAGGTTTTATGTCATAAGGAGGAGTTTGCTTAGAATTGTCTTCTCCTTTATAGATCCAAGCTTTGATAGCTCTGTTTTTAGCTTCTTCTCCTAATGGTACTGTGACTTGTACAAAGGTACCACCATACTTTGTTGGAGGAGGAACCGTAGAAGGTTTAGTGCTCTAAGAAGGTCTCCCAAAAGAATAGGGAGACAAAGGCAAAGATGTAATAGATAGCACTGGTTCAATATGATATCCTCCCATGTTAGTTTCTTTGAGTGTTAAACTCTTTCCCATTTCTTTTAATTTGTTCTCAAGGAGTTCAATAGATTCTCTGTTGGTAGGCACAAAGATGTCAGCAGATTTTGTGAGGGCATTGCAATCATAGTGTGTATTAGCAGGTATAGTCA
>MU225425.1:1471192-1486241 GCA_018584345.1 Thuja plicata
TCATAGACAAAGTTTTGAACAAGGAATGTGAACTAGGACCAAACTTGAAACTGTCTCAAAGTAATTGCATAGAACATGCCAAAAGGTGAAGTATCCTTGGTGCAAATCATCGAAGATGAGGCTAGAACATCCAAGAGATGACTATTGCGACACAAGGCATGACAACACAGATGAAAGAGATCAAAAAAACATGAGACAAGACTAGTTTAAGCAAGAATCATGTAGCTCTCAACCCAAGAAACCAAGTTTCAGACTATGTGAAGATGGATGGAAGAAAAATAGACCCATATCAAAGACTAGATTTGACAGAAGTACACCTGACCGACAGATTTTAGCTCACTATTTTGGACAAAAGACTCCAATTTTGCACGAAGAAATGCTCTGTCGCACAAAGTTTCTCATCGAACCACGTGAAGAAATGCTCTCTTCACACAAAGAATGACACCAGTGGAAAAAATAAAGAATGATAGAATAATGGAATTGTTTCCAAATGTCACGCGACAGTGTATTTTGTATCACGTGAAGATTTGCAGTGAAGCACGCGAAGATTGGGAAATGTCACGCGAAACTATGTAAATGTTGAAAAAAAGACATTTACAGAATCAGACTGTTAAGACCAGTTTGCATTTTACAAGATGAAATCATGTTGTTTTCTGACAGATAGTTCAAGTTACAGATTGTTCTAGACATGTTCAAGATTGACAGTTTGTGTGTTTTGACGATAGTTTCGATTGTTCAAATGATACACCCACGCAAAACACATTAAATAGAATGTTTGTAGTACTAGAACAAGAACATCACAATCCTAGGATAGCTAGGACAATATCTGTTGAATCCCCACTTGAACCAAAGTTTAGCTACACTTACTCTTAGCAAACAACTTAGAAGCTTGGAAGAACATGCTCCTCCTTATATATGCACTCACTTCTCAAGCATACCAAGCTTCAGACCCCAAATGAATTGCTTCCCAAAGGGTTGTTATCTCTACTAAAAGCCGTAAGAATGTGGGGCATCTTAGTCGGTATCTAACCTTTTGCACCAACAGATAGAGGGTTTTTGGAAAACTAGAACAATAGTTTGTAGTAAGGTCATCCGTTCAGGTGGTTGTGATCAAGTCACTTTCCCAATAAAGGGGGCTCTCCCAATCCTTTCAAAGCAAGGCTTTCACCTTAACGATGTCCGGACTTTAACGCACCACTAGGGTACTAGAGGAGATTTTGGTTGCCACAATGAATTCACACCTATCTATTATGACATTAATCACAATAGAATTTTTTGTATACCGATTTGGAAGGGCTTGGCTTTAGCCTGTTATTGGTTGGGCATCCACTCTCACCGGCTCTACTAAAGCTCTCAGGAGGTAGCCACTCTAGAAGAATCACATGAATTTCTCTTACACCCAAGATCCATAAAGGTGAGAGGAAAGGATACGTTCATGTAGTTCTTAGGATTATAATCTAAAAAACACTTCAATCAAGAAAGACAATGATTCATTTTAAGCACCAACCGAAGTGTGTTTTAACTACTAAAAATAGATATAAGAAGTTTTGAAAACACACAAGGTCTTTGAAAAATGTCCTGCAATAAACCCATTAGTAGTTTGTAATGCCTTTCTTCATATCAACGTCCTGCAACAAAAATGTCAGAAGTTTATGATGGCTTTTCTTTGTCCCAGCGTCCTGCAAACCACTGTCAAGATGTTTCAAAAGATAAAATCAGAGAAGCACAGATGTTAGAAAGCAGCAGGTGGTTAGAAAACTGAGGTAATAAAATATCAGACTGAAAGCTCTGGAATGGAATTTTGCGCGATAAAGTATTCTAGATCACGCGAAGAAGTGTTGCAAGCCACGCGAAGAAGTAGAGAGTTTACGTGAGACGTAAAGAAAGTTCGCGCAAAATTAGAACAGAACTTGTACGGAAGTACAGATAGAATGCAAAAAAAATGAAAAGATGAAATGAAATGAGGCCAGAACAGAATGTACCTACCCCACGGTGGGCACCAAAAATGAATGTGGTGAATTTGGCCTTGTTAACTCACCATACACTTCAACATAGTCCTTCTTCATCAAATACACACAAGACTGAATATGAGATTATTCATCCTATCTGCCTGCATGATTTGACCTATTGCCTTCTATCCAGATGGGGTTTTTGAAATATCTCTCAGAACGAGAGTCTCACAACCATGGACCAATCTAAGAACGAAGGATTTATCTCCATGAATGCAATACAATGGAAGATTATTCTAAGAAATGAAAGATGTGAGATTAATCTAAGATATGATTTCAATGCAATTATTCTAGAAATTGAAACTATCTTATTGCAAAATGAAATTACTCTATATGAGATGATTAAGAAATGTGACAATAATTAAGTATTCTAACAATGCATAAAAATGAGTGGGGGTTTTGAATGAAGAATGAGAGTTCTTTTATAGACTCAGAGATGATTAGAATAGAAACTTTCCTCTTTGAAATAAAACAGATGGAAAAGCCAGTTCAAATTAGAAAGCTTTCTTTAAAAGAATACAATAAATTGTTTTCCCTTTGCTTTAACTATTTTCTTTCTTTGATTTTAACTGTTTTATTTGTTTTATTTATTTTCTTTCTCTTTAAAGCATAATTAAAGAGAAGTTTCCAATTCTGAACTGAAGAGAAGATTTTGTTGACAATATTTAATTAATTAAATAAATATGACCTCATAATTACTTTTTCTCAATTATCTGAATAATTAAATTCAATTACTGGAAAAGAGGATATTTATTTAATAATTAAATATTATATAATTCCCTTTTTATGTGTCTTAGCTAAAGAGGGTGAATTTAATTTAATTAAAGTGCTAAGACTTTATAATTAAATTAATTCAATCATAAGGTTTGTTTAGCCAATAGATATTTAGGAATTAAACAGAATGTATGATTAATGCAGATTTAGGATTTTCTACTTTTGACACTTAGGTTGAGTAGAGTCAGTTAAAATTCAGAATTGCCTAGTACAATAGGACTTTGATGATTCAGAAGAATGATAAATGCAACAAAATTGGTTAGGGTTGCAAGATGCCAATTTTGGGGTGTTATAGGTTAAAGGATAGATAGATAAGAAAGGTTATACATATTAATCCTTGTTATTAATTTAGTTCTTTTTTATTTATTTAACTAATGTGTGTAAAATAGTTATATCAGAGTTGTTTATAAATGTTATGCAAATAAGGTTAATTAACTAACTTTCTAATGTTTTAGGGTTGAAATGGTTTTTGTGTAGTAAACTTGATTGACCAAGGGTCATGTCTAAGGTTACTTTAAATGTCATAAGTAGCTAAGGTTGAAAGGGAATTGGTACTAGATTTAAATGGGTAAAGTTGTAATCTAGGTTAAGAATTAAAGTAATTGCTAGGTCAACCTAATTCAACATATGTTCTTAACAATTAAATTACCACCATGATACTACACGTGATTAAACATAAAACCATAGTTAATTCAACCTGACCCAAGAGTTCATGTAACCCGTGTAACAAGTTGATGCTCCAACTCTGCATCTGTATGTGGTGTGGCCCTAATTCAATATATGAATATACCTTGCAACTCGAAGACTAACTTCACCATGTTATCATCTTTCCACAACACATCCATTGTGTAGTTGTATGTACTTGTGTTATAAAAAAAAAATTGTCTGTGTGTTTTGCCCTAGTTTTGGGCATGACAATCACCAAATGGGGGGTTACCTAAGGCAAACCCCTATATATACACCCACACATACATTTTTTAGATTTGCAGGCTCAAGAAGTGCAGGTACAGACTCATGTCAGGAGACCTTTTTGTCTGTATGTCTCAGATCTTTGTCTTTTCACAGTCTAGAAAGCCTTTGGACAAGGATGAGTTAGGTTAGCCTTGATTAGGACTAGTCCAACTTGGGTCAGAATTTTCCTTTCTAGAATCATAATTCTCAGCATCAACAATTGCAGGTTCCAGATTTTCCAAATCCAAAAATTTCCAGAATCTAGGATTTTGACAGTCAGAAAAATCTAGTTCAAAGTGTGATTTTCCTCTTCAATTTTTAGGTGCACACATTCCTATCCCTACTTCTTTTCATCTACTTTCATAATCAACCTTATATTTTTATATTTACATATCATTTGTATAGACTTTATTGGAATCATCCAAATATAACCATATAAGGTTTAGAATCTCGTGTTAGTGCCCTTACTCACTTGGTTTTGCTTACCATGTCTATCTTGTAGGCTAGGGTTATGATTCTAATGTATAATATCCCCTCGTACAATAATATTTGGTGAGTGATCTATCTCCTAGCATTGCTCACCATTTCCTATTATACATTTTGGTGACCTCCGCTCTCAAATAGCTTCATGGCCTTTTAATCTTTGGGGCATGGATCTCATTGGAAAACTATCACCTCCTTCTTCTCAAGGACATACATGCATCATAACTGCTACTAAATACTTTATCAAATGGGTAGAAGTAGTACCTCTTCACTCTACTACAATTGATGTCATTTGTAATTTTATCCTGGAAAACATCATTTCTCAATTTGGTATACCATCAACAGTAATCCATGATCACGCTACTCCTTTTAAAAACCAAGAAGTAACTAAATTCATAGAAAAATACCATATCAAGTAACGCTTTTCTACCCCATACTACCCTCAATCTAATGGAAAAGCTGAAGCGTCTAACAAAACCATTGAAAAATTTCTTAAGATTGTCAACAAACATCTAAGGATTGGCATACACAGTTGACTCATACCTTGTGGGATTACAAGACAAGTGTTCACATTCCCACATGAACAACTCCTTACAATCTAGTTTATGGTGCAAACACAATTATGCCCTTGGAATTAGAGATACCCTCCTTAAGAGTCTCTTTTAATGAAATAATTGACAATGACACTTTAAGAGAAAAATGCCTTCAACAAATTGAGATATTAGATGAGCAGCACATCAATGCTCTATAGCATATCCAAGCTTACCATAAAACCTTAAAAAAGAAATTTAATCTGAAATTGATTGAGCGTTCTTTTTTGATCGGAGACTTGGTTCTTTACAAGAACCAACGTAACGCCAATGCTCTACCTAGAGAAAGAGGTAAGTTTATTCCTAATTGGCTTGGACCATATATCATCACTAAAGTTTATGGTTCTAGCACATATAAGTTAGCTAATATGGATGGTGTACCACTTAGGGACCCTATATACACTATGCACTTGCGTCAGTATTATGCCTAACTATTCTTTTTATTTTCTCTCTTTATTTTTCTTTCTCTCTCATTTTAATTTCTATAGGTGCTATTATATTTTTCTTAAAATCATTATGTGTTAATAATTGTTAGTTTCATATATTATTTCATTATTGACAAAAATGAACATGTTTTGGTCTTAAATTAACTTGTAATATGTTAATCATTTTTTGTTAGGATATTACTTAGAAGATGCTTGCACTATATTTTTTTCATCTCTATTTTATGTTTGAATATATTAGTGTTTAGTTATTTCTGATAGCTATATTACGTGTTCATCTATTCATGTAAGCATGACATCACATGTTTATCATTTTAATCTTTATAGCATTGATTACACAATCAATCATAAAAGCATTAAATATACCAAAATACATGTAAAAATAAAAAGTATCAGTATGTATATCAAAATGTTTGGTACATAGTCAACACTATACAAAATGTTCCCTATCTATCATACATATTAAATCACTCCTCATCCATGGGACGGTGACCCTCGAATCTCTCAAGTCTCTGGTATGAAGAAGATGGTTGCGGTGTGCTAGATGGCCTATGAGTAGTCAAATATTGTGTATGGCTCCTAGTTGAGCTTCACTCTGATTAATCTTCTAGTCTCCCTAGAAGTAGTTGCAACTCATGCCGAGTCTCTGCCAACTCTCACTAAAGTCTCTCCCTATCATTTCTCAAAAGTTGCAACTCTATACATGTACATGTGCGAATATATTCTTGTATCATCCAGGATCTCATTATGTCTTATATCTCACCTAAGAGGATGTATGTATCCTCAATGCTATCGTGATGTCTCATATCACATCACCTACAAAGCGTCTCCATCCATCTACTCCAACTATAATATATATAAACATTAAAAAAATATAAATAAAACTTAACATTTACTTAAAGCATTTTCATTTTTCTTCCATACCTGGATCTCCTTTATGATAGCTAGGGTCGTCAGTCATTGGGAACATAGGGGGTTTACCCCAGGATATTGCTGGGGGCATGGACTAAATAGTCTCTCTGTGCTCTTAGTGGCTAACATCCCTCAGGGGAGGCATCTCTCATGTGACTCTCGGCGGTTGTCTCCTTAAAGGGGTAGTATCTATTCCCTTTATTGGCTCCTCCCTGACTGCACCATAGTCCTGTGCCCTAGGTGTCACCTCTGGCATGTCTCCCAACTACTCATCCTCTTTAAGCCCCTCATCCTCCTTATCATCACCATCATCTTCATCCCCAACTACTACATGCTCTCCTCTAGAGAAGGGCCCCAGATATCCTATGGGGTAGACTACTGGAAAGATGGGTTTGATCATGTGCATACTAATATGCCAAAGGTAGTCCCTACTCACACCTGCAACATTGACTATGTCAGCTACCTTAGGATCCTGCTCTTCCTCCAAGTTTTTTAGCTCTATGTCATCCACAATAGCTTGTGGTATAATCTTGAGCCTCTCTATAAACCTATGTCCATGCACATAGTGCGACACTAGTATAGGATGACCTTGTGTCAAACCAAACTATTTCTATACTCTATCAAAATAGAAAGGCACTACTATGTAACTGTGACTTCCCTCTAGAAATATGTGCCTATACATGCATCTTATCTTCTAATCTATATTTTTCCACAGTGACATCTTCCTATAGGGTCTCTAAACAATATTAGTTTCCTACAACCAATCTATGGTAACCATCCAACATAATATCCATATGCTCATTGATCACTCACATCAACCTCCACTAGAAATCCTATTGGTCGGGTACAGTGATGTACTCAAACATTTATATCTGCAATAGGGTACACACTTATAAGCTCTGTCTCTAGCATCTCACAAGTCTCCCAATCTTGTAGTACAAGTGGTCTAGCATACTCCTCCCCCATGAGTATACTACATCGTTCCTCTCCATGTGACGGACTGCGTGAGCTAAAGACATAGAAAATAATGTTCCCTTACAATTAGGAGCAACAATAATAGCAATTGTGCATAAAAAATCTTCATGTCTTATGGAACCTCATTAGAAGCATGTAACAGTGCCCTTAGTGGAATTTGATTATTGTCTGTGTGAGAGAGAGTTCATCCTGAGTAGTATATCTAATCTCTCTCAATATTTGTATCTGATTTATCAGTCACAAACCTCACTATCTATCCTTGGATAAGTAGTCATAGGATCCTGTATACATCCTCTAATGTTAAAGTTATTTCACCCATAGGTAGGTGAAATATGAATATGTCCTCATCCCATCTCTCCATCAATTCCATCAACATGGCTCGGTGAAATCTGATATGTTGCAGGTGATATACCTAGTACAACCCTATATCTCTGGGAAAATGCACATCGTATAGCCTCAATCTCTCATACTAACCTTGAAGGAATGCCATAGTCTTCATGGTACCATGTTCTTGCATAGTAGGCATCTCCTATAATCACAGATCAATAAGGTGATATCAATATAGCATATACATCAATAAGATTCAGACAAAAAAATAGAAACACCTGGGACTAGGAGGACTTTCTCAGAGGAATAAGTTGACTTTTTGGGATAGGGTCGACTTTCTGGGACTAGGTCAACTTTTAGGGATTAGGTCAAATTTTTTGGGATTCCTACTTTGAACAGTATCAAATGTATCTACAACTCATTTTATACATCTACCACAAAAAAATAGAATGCTAGATAGGAAGATAAAGCACAAGTATCAATACATACCTCATCCAGGGGCACACCATCCTCCACTAATCTCTTAAGGACCTCCATTCTCATCGGTTGCTGACCCTACTTCCTCAACATCTTTTCTTTATTCTTCCTTCACAAGAACAAAACAAAGGTAATGTAACATGTGAAATTTTCAAAAGGTAATAACTAAATTATATATACTTTTAGGTTAGTTACTTTTTGGAGATTTTTTTCATTAACTTTAACTAGTCTTCTCCTTTATTAATACCTCTCTACCTTTATTTGATCATAACTTGAGATAGGAAGCTCTGATTTCAATATCATTTCAGGAATTGGAATCATGATTTAGATTATTTGGTATCCAAGTGATTTTTGAAAAATTTAGAGAACATCTTGAATAATTTTGGAAAGGCATTTTTCAACACTTTGTGTTCACAGTTCATCACGGTATACATGATTCCATGTTTCACCTTCCTAATAGAAATCCAAAATAGGGGGCATACAACTACCCACGAGCTTCATCAATTTCTCTAGTAAGCCCTAGGTGATTTATGCTTTTCACTAACGCATGGTATTTTAGGTTGTGGTTACTAATATTTTTTTGCAGGTCGATGCACTGGGGAATTTGATATATCCTTTTTCATTTACTGATTCTCTCTATACTTTATCTTGCATATACACATAGTGTCATATACTGCTAAAGCAGGGGATAAATGTACCATCCTAGATTGTAAGCACTTGTGTAATCTATAATTTAATGATTATTTAACACCCACCTTAGTGTATTTGCATTTACACTTTCATTATAAGACTCTCTAATTACACTTAATGCATCCCTAATTCAAATTTGAGTCCTCTTCTCTCTCCAAATTATGCAAAATTTGAGGCAGGATCTAATATCTATGCATCCTCCTCTATTTTACTCCAATCACAAATTCATTTCACCTCCTAGATCCTATTTTACCTCCTTTTAGCCTCAGAATTCAACCCCATTGTTGGAATCAACCACATGTTTTTAACTCTAATTGTCAGATCAACAGTTACCTGGTCCTCGGGATTAACCAAAATCCCTAAGGAAAATTCCAACTTAGGTTGGCCTCATCCTGGACTAGGCCGATCTAACTCGACCTTTTCTTAGGAGATTGAGCCCAGATTTAGGGTCTGGATCCATCCTGATGGATTAGAAGGGTTTCCAAATCTACGGTCGGCCATGTAATTCTGACCTATGAAATCACTATAAAAGAAACCTATTTGCTTCATTTTGGCATAATGAAATCAAGTAAAAGGTTAAGACCCCAATTTGATCACAACAAGAAATTGCAAGGTGGAAGCCCAAGATTGATGATATTCATTGAAAAAAAGGTTGGTCATTGAAGACTTTTTTCAATAATTCAAATCTAGCATCTACAACTTCAAAACAAGCATTCAAGACATCACTTTCTACATCATGGAGTTTCAAACAAATTGTGAGGATGGATATGAGTGCTTTTGACCTTGGAGGATTGGTATGATTTCCTTGTTATTTTCATATCTATGCATTGATGCTTCATATTTAGATGTTTTCAATTTACACAATTTTTTGCATTTTCACACTAGGTATTCACTCTATCACACATTGGGTTAGATCTGTGCATTTACTTTGACATTCTTGCTTACTTTCATTCTAGACATACTCTAGATTCACTGGCACAACAGTAATTAATTATTCTAATGGCTATACATGGAGGTGGGAATCAAAACGGGGGGTTGACCAAGGAAATACCCTATATAGCTACCCACACACACACTTTTTCAAATTCACAGGTTCAAGAAGTGAAGATATAGATTCAAATTTGGAGGCCTTACTATCTGTCTGTCTTAGATCTCTATCTTTTCAATGTCCAGAAATCCTTTGGACAAGGTTGAGTTAGGTTGGCCTTCTCTAGGACTAGGAAAACTTAGGTTGGCCTTGTCCTTTCCAAAATCAAAATTTTCAGCCCCAACAGTTGCAAGTTCTATATTTGTAAGATTAAAAAATTTCCAGAATTTGGGATTCCGACAGTTGAAAAAATCAGGTTCAAAGTGCAATTTTCCTCTTCAATTTTTAGGTGCACAAACTCCTATCCCTATTTATTTTCATCTACTTTAATAATCATCCTTATCTTTTCATATTTACATATCATTTGCATAGAATTTATTAGAATCATCCAAATCTAACCCTATAAGGTCTAGAATCTCGTGCTAGCTCCCTTACTCACTTGGTTGTGCTTACCGGATCTATCTTGTAGTCTAGGGTTTGTAATTATAATGTATAATATCCCCTTGTAAAATAATATTTGGTGCATGATATATCTCCTAGAATTTCTCACCATTTCCTATTATACAATATCATTGAAAACATTTATACCTTTATTATCCCGTGTTCTAGTTAAACAACCTTGCAAAAGTGCAAGTTATTTGTCCTTACATTGCAAGTTCTACCAAATGGATCTATCTCCATTAAGTCTTCTATCCTTATCCACCACCTCATTTTGTATTGCATGACCCCTAATAGCCTCCCAAGCCTTCCAAATGTACTTGAATACCACTGACCCTACTACCTTGAATGGAAATTGACCCGCAATTACATCTGCAAAAGGAATATCCTTCCATTGTTGGTTATGTTTAGGGAAATTTTTAGAGATATTGCACCTAATAAGAACCTTCCAATATTTTTCACCTTCTAGGGCCTTAAATATCCATTTGGAAACTAATATAATGCCTTACAATAATATGAAGTCTTTAAGGCCCAAGTCCCCATTTTTTTCTCATAACACACCATGCCCATCTGAAAACATGTATCTTCTTATTACATATTCCATCAAACCATAGGAAATATCTTATTTGTTTCTGGATGAGTTTGGATTGTTAATGACTAAAAAACTAGGCAAAGGAATAATAAATATTGTAAGAGGACATTATTTTTGACATACCTAAACTCTTCGTGCCAATATGAGATAAATCTTGTTCCATCTTTTGAGTTTCCTATCTATCTTTTCCTTAATCCAATTCATGTATCATTAATAGTTGGATTAATTTAAAATGGGATGTCAAGGTAGCTCACCTAATGACAAGGCCCCCCCTCACTCGATAGAGAATTTGCTGAGCCAATCAAGAATTTTGTCATCCCAACCAAATAAAATAGATTTAGATAAGGAAATATTATTGATGAATTAATTTCTGGAAGAGAAGTTTTGGTGCAGGAGAACCTATTCATTAGATGTCTCATGGATAATTTTATATTTTAAAATATGGTTTCATTATTATATAATTTCCTAAATAATATTTGGAATCCATTCAAACCATTTTGTAAGGCTATTAAAGCCATTAAAATCATAGTGACCTATAAGGTCTTGAAAAAATTCACGTATGGTAGAACCACTCAAATGTATAAAACTAAAGTGGAAAATAGTGTAACTCGAGTCTTAAATTCATATTTTTTATATTTCAAAGGTTAAGGGAAAGTTTGAGTTCATTTGAATAATAATTGTAAAAGTTGTTCAAAAGTTGTCAAAATTGTCATGACAGCTTTTGCAACTTAATGACAACTTTTCAAAAGTTGTTAAAAGTTGTTAATGGGTAGTTGTAGGTTGGT
Source organism: Thuja plicata (assembly GCA_018584345.1). Classification (NCBI taxonomy): domain Eukaryota; kingdom Viridiplantae; phylum Streptophyta; class Pinopsida; order Cupressales; family Cupressaceae; genus Thuja; species Thuja plicata. The sequence goes on from MU225425.1 coordinate 1,482,726, forward strand.
TAGATTGTTTATTATGATTCTAAATTGTATAAATTTGGTCTCCAAAACACAAAATTTTAATTTGGAGGAGTTTGAAGAAGAATTTGGAATGGAAGAAAACTTATTTTTGATGTTACATATTTCAGTTTTCTGGTTAAAATAACCTGTAAATTTTTTGATGTTTTGATTGTTACAAACTCATTTTAAATGATACAGACCTGAAAATTACATTTTTAGAAAGGTATAAGAGTTATCTTTCATTTGGTTTTGTTTTGGTTTATTTTCATTACATTTTGAGGAATTTATAGCCATTTTGGTACAAACTAGTTTAATTTTGTCATAGTATGGGCAACTTTGGCAAAAATGCAATAACTTTTGTTTCATTGCTTGGATTTGGCTATAACTTGGGGAAAATGTTTTTAATTCACTGTTATTAAATCCCACCAATGTTATTGGATTCATTCTTTTATTTATGGAAGTTATTAATGAATGTTTGAGGATTTCAAATTCTGCCCTAGTTTGAGAAATTATTTTAAGATTGCAAAATATTTGCATTTATGAGAATAATTGAAAGAAGGTTGTAAATGTGATACCCTACCTGCATCAAGTATGGTGCAAGAGAACCTATTCATTAGATTTCTCATGGAGAATTTTATATTTTACAATATGGGTTCATTATTATGTAATGTCCTAAATAATATTTGGAATCCATTCAAACCATTTTGTAAGGCTATTAAAGCCATTAAAATCATAGTGACCTATAAGGTCTTGAAAAAAGTCAAGTATGGTAGAACCACTCAAATGTATAAAAATAAAGTGGAAAATAGTGTAACTTGAGTCTTAAATTCATATTTTCCATATTTCAAAGGTTTAGGGAAAGTTTGAGGTCATTTGAATAATAATTGTAAAAGTTGTTCAAAAGTTGTCAAAATTGTCATGACAACTTTTGCAACTTAATGACAAATTTTCAAAAGTTGTTAATGGGTAGTTGTAGGTTGGTTGGATGGTTTATTATGATTCTAAATTGTATAAATTTGGTCTCCAAAACATGAAATTTTAAGTTGGAGGAGTTTGAAGAAGAATTTGGAATGGAAGAAAACTTATTTTTGATGTTACATATTTCAGTTTTCTGGTTATTTTCCTATAAATTATCTGATGTTTTGATTGTTACGAACTCATTTTAAATGATACATACCTGAAACTTACATTTTTAGAAAGGTATAAGAGTTATCTTTCATTTTTTTTTGGTTTGGTTTATTTTCATTACATTTTGAGGAAGTTATTAGCCATTTTGGTACATACTAGTTTAATTTTGTCATAGTATGGGCAGCTTTGGCAAAAATGCAATAACTTTTGTTTCATTGCTTGGATTTGGCTATAACTTGGGTAAAATGTTTTTAATTCACTATTATGGAATCCCACCAATGGTATTGGCTTCATTATTTTATTTATGGAAGTTATTAATGAATTTTTGAGGATTTCAGATTTTGCCCTAGTTTGAGAAATTGTTTTAAGATTGCAAAATATTTGCATTTATGGGAATAATTGAAAGAAGGTTGTAAATGTGATACCCTACCTGCATCAAGTTTGGCTTTGAAACTTGAAGGTTTTTGGGTGCTGACATAAGTGGTCAACTCGGCCTGACAAAAATCAATGCAGACCCCCGCACTGTCGACCCCAATTATCTTCCCTAAACCTGATTATGGGTACTCAATCTTCGGGTGTGAATTTAGAAGGTCATGGAAAGACCTTAAAGAAATCTCTCAGAGAGGAAATTATTATTCCACTAGAGGCTAAGTTTGTTATTGATGGCATTCGAGCACCAAGAGCAGGAGAAGGAACCAAAACTGGAGGTAAGAACTCTATTCCTACTACTGCATGTATTATCAAACCTAATTCTCATATGTCCATTGCTATTGAGAAAGAAAAGGATAGCCTTAGGAACTATGAAATTTTTTTGGCAACCAAAGATATCAATAAACTCCCATTGAGAACTTTCCTAAATGAGTGGATTCACAATATTTGGAGGAAACAATTTGGATATCACTTTTCCTTTCTTCACATGGTTTAGAAAGGGTTGTTTTTTATTTTTTTTTAAGAACCCCAAACCCAAAAAGAGATTGTCACCAACAATTCTGGAAGATTGGCAATTCCAACTTTAGGGCTCTACCCTGGACTCCTGACGCTGCCCACAATGAAGTGTTATCCCTATCGAGCCCCTGCTAGATTACCATGGGTAGCCTACCACCATTTCTGTGGAAAATTATTCCTCAAGCCCTTGAACCCTTCGACACGATCCTTAGGGTTGACAAAACTGACGTACTACTCCCCCGCGCAGTGCTAGAATTCTAATCATGATCAACCCAGGGATTGATCTCTCAGGTGAGATAGTTTTCGACCTAGGTGGCCACACCTATAATTGACCAATCTCCTTCCTAGGAGGGCTTAATTCCTGCTTCCTATGCAGAATGGAAGGCCACATGAGGCACGAGTGCCAATTGCTGAACATAAGTTTTTCCCAAAACCTAATGTGGGGAAAAAGATTGACCCAAAATCCTCCAGTGGTAAAACAAACCCTCCAGCTCCCCAACTTAAAGGCTGTAATAATCTTGATGGTAGTATCTTGTTGTCCTCAGAAGCTACTGTAGCCTCTTTAGAAGCTCTCAAAAGAGCATTCAATAAAGACTCTTGTTGGATTCCTTCCTCTGGTCCAAACATTGAAGATTTAATTGATCTCCCACAGATAGAGAGCCTTGACTTTGGGTTGAAATTGAAGAGTCCTGTATCCAACCATAGGACTTTGAATGCCCAACAACTTATCCTAAATAAGATCAAGAAGATCTCAATACACAGAAGAAGAGATCCTGCTCCTCCACTTAGAGATTCTGGGCCAAACACTTTAGAGAGTACGAACCATAACTTAAGGAATACCACTAATGGTAAATCATATGGTGCACTGGAAGCTATCAGAGAAGCATATGAAAAGGAAGATACACTAAATAATGTCTCAATCACTATGATACCATCCCCCACTACCCAGGAGCATACTAATCAAGAGATTATATCTCCTCTTGAGAATAATATCTCTAGGGATGAGAAGTGTGCCTCCCCTAAGGAGTGTAGGATGGAAGATGACCTGGAAGAAGGGGAAATTAGAGAATCAGATTTGGCCATTGTTGTCTTTGAAGGAAATGGACCATTTGAGTATGCTTTCAAGGCCAAAAAGAAGTATAGGAAATCCTTAACCAAGAATCCAGTTATGGTGCGAAATGGAAAGGGAGATGATCCACAGGAAGAAGAAGGGGCTCCCAAGATCAGAAGGAAGAGAGGTATACCTCTCAATCATGTTTCAAGTATCAAACCACTGAAAATACAAAAGAGAAAACTTCCTAACTATTTTAAGAGCTTCCTGTGTGCATAAATATTGTCACACTTCTATGAATCCTTACATTCAAGGTTGCTCAAGAATGAGGCCTCAAATATCGATCCATAGCTCTCTAGTCATGGATGTGTAAAAATATAAAATGAAGGCCCTCA
>MU225425.1:1495756-1506971 GCA_018584345.1 Thuja plicata
TTACAATTTGATCAAGGAAATTGATTTGAATTGAAAATGTTTCAAAGCATTGATTCAGAAATTTGATAAAATGATAAAATAATAAAATGGGGCCCAAAGTCTAGGCGACCATTTTAGGGTGCATATACTTCCAAGATCCTATGGAAGAGGACTCCTAATGTCTCTATGGATATTAAATGTGCATCCTAGAATGTGAGGGGACTGGAGTCCCCAGACATGAAGTATGTAGTTAAGAGATTTATTAGAATGCAAAAAGGATTTGACTTCCTTCTTCTCCAAGAAATTAAGGTAGTAGGATTCACCTTAGATGTTGCTCTAAAATGTATATGGAAAGATGCTAGGAGTGTGCATACCAATCACCAAAGAGGTAAGGGAGGGAGTGTTATTATTATTCACCCCAGATGAGCTAACAAATTTTTAGACTAGGGGTGCTCCTTGTGTAATAGAATTGTTTGGGTCAGCATTAAATATAATAATGTTGAATTTGGAATATTTTCTATTTATGCACCAAATGATCACTATACATAATTAAACTCTGGGAGTGGATGTGCAACATGAAGGACATTCCTTGGATTGTATTCGGGGACTTCAACATGGTGGAGTCCCCACAGGATAAAGGAGGAGGGGCTAGAATGGAGTGGAAAGACAATGAGAAGCATTTATGGTCTAAGATGACTAGTAAGCTTAGACTATTTTATCCCTTAGATGGATAGAAGAAATACTTAAAAGGGATATGGCATACTTGGTCTAACTTTTAGAAGGGAAATAGAAGAATATATTACAGGATAGATAGATTCTGTGTCAATAAAGACTACTTTAGTTTCATAAAAGAGGATAATGTAAACTATATTAGAGTGGTCCCATACTCCCTATCAGGTCATCACCCTATATTCAGCTCTATATTTCAATTGGGGAGCACCCCCATCCCCAGAAAAGGAAGATACTCATTTTCCCTTAACACAACACTATTAAGGAGCAAGGACACCAAGGTCGCTACCCTTATGATTAGATGGTTCAACCATGAGGTGGCTAGGCATCAAAGTGCCATCAAGAGATGGAATAAATGTATAAATGGTTGAAAACCCATGTTCCAAGTGGTGGGGAAGAAGAGAGCTAATGACACAAGGAAAGTAGAATCAGAATTACAAGTAAAACTGTGCCAAGCAGAGAATAGCATCCAAATGGATCCAACCAATGAAGTATCCAGAGACAATAAATCTATGGTAAAAGACTCACTAAGGAAAGTGCAGCAACACAAGATTAATGGTGCTAGGATCAAAGCAAGAGCCAACTAGATCAATGAGGGAGACAGGGGATCAAGATTTTTTTCCAACTCCTTAAGGCTAAAGAGGCTAAGACTAGAATTGAGTGCATATGTATGGAAGGCGATACCCTCACCTCACATGAAGGTATCCTTCAAGATTTTTTAGACTAATATACCAAACTATTTACCTCAGACGATTCAGGCATAAAGATGGAGGAGAGATGGAGGCAAGAATATCATCCCTCCCCAACTCAAGGAGGAAAATTCAGTAGCACTGAGCAGCCTTATTTCAGTTGAGGGGATTAATGGGGCCATTGAACATATGAGAAATAAGAAGGCCTCTAACCATGATGGGATACCTATTGAATTTATAAGGACAACATAGGATGGATTGGACATGACCTATTACAGGTCTACAATGAGGCATTTAAGGTAGGTTCCCTAGGATCAGAGATCAATACTGGTAGTATTAAAATAACACCCAAGGGCGGTGATAAAAATTTGATAAAGAATTGGTGCCCTATTACCCTCCTAAATGTGTCTTACAAAATCTTGGCTAAAGTTCTAGCAAGGAGGCTGGTAGATATCCTTTCCAAAGTGATTATCCCCACCCAAACAGGGTTTGTGAAGGGAAGATACATATTAGAGAACCTAATCCCCTATTGGGAAACTATGGAGTAGGAAAAAACCTCTAAAAAACAAGTCATCATTCTCTTAATAGACTATGAGAAGGCATACGGTATGATACAATGGAAGTTTATAAGCACAATGTTAGAAGCTCTAGGATTTCCTAAGGAATTCAACCATATGGTGCTTACCTTAATGAAGGGGCTACTACTATAGTAGAAGTTAATGGGATCCAATCTGAACCCTTCCTATTATCTAGATCTATAAGGCAAGGTTTCCCATTGGCCCTGACCTTATTTTTGATAGCAACAGACTCCTTATTCTACATACTAAGAGATAATTCTATCTCCCCGAGGGTAATGGGAGTCACATTACCTAATGATGAGGAGATGACTAATGTGAAGTTTACAGATGACACCTCCATTATGATAGTGATGTGTGAAAATAACTTTAAACACCTCATGAACAAGTTGGACATATTTTGTTTGGCCTTAAGCAGCAAGGTGTCCATCCCTAAATCAACCTTGCTAGGATGGGATGACTCACCACTAGGGTGGTGCAATCAGTTTGGATTTTATTTGGGAGGGCCTCTACAACAAGTATGATATCTAGCTATTCTATTCTCTATTAAACCTAACCTTAAAAACATGTGGGATTGGGTGAAGAATAAGATAGAAGGGAAGCTGAATAAATGGAACAACATGTTCCTCTCATTGACAGGAAGGATCCAAGTTTGTCAAAAGATTTTGGCTGCATACCCTATTTATTAATCTTTAGCTTGGATATTTAATCAATCTCATATTAACTTCATACACAAGGTTATCAAGGACTATTTGTGGTCGGATGGTAAAGGAAAGAAGAAAACTCATGCTGTCAGATGGGACTGGTGCACTAGGGCAACTGTATAAGGGGGGTTAGGATTAAAGGATCTTAGATGGAAGGGAATAATGCTTACTGTTAAATGGATAGCTAAAGCCTCTCAAGGGAATGAGCCTTGGAAGATCCTGGTAAGAAACAATATTAGCAAGGCCACCCCTGCCCATGCTAAGCACTGGAAGAATTTGCCACTAATTGATCTCATGATTGGGAAATTCAAAGTGATAGTCTCAGGCTCTGCAGTGTTCCAATTTATATGGAAAGGATGGGAGGAAATAAGGTCCAGTGTGACAGGGTCTTTCCTATTAGATTAGGAGTAGAATGTGTGTGGGGAGAGATCCATCTGGTGGAACCTATTCAAGGGTGACAAACCTTTGGCTCAGTTGCAAGGCTGCTCTACTAGGAAGTGGGACTCCTTAGGCATAAGTTACTTTTTAGATATCATTGAGGATGGGAAGTGTTGGAATTAATGTTAGGTAGTACTAAGAGGGGAGGGGTGAATCAGTACCTCTAAAAATTTTAACACTTTACTCAATTTATCATTAATGATCATTCAATTATGATTTACCAACCATTACTGTTATTCTTTCTTATGCATATATTGTTTGTTCACAATATTTAATAGCATTCATAGAAACATTCATGAAATTGACAAACACATAACACAAGATATGGTATCGCAGAAAACTCATGTTAGGAAGTAAAAACTGCGGTGGGGATGGCACCCACAAAACTTCACTATCTGCAAATTGGAAGGGAGTTGGTTAAGGCTTACAATTTGATCACTTTTGATGGTCTACCCTATTAAGAGTATTATGGTGGAGACCTATTAAGATCTACTCTATTAAGAGCTTTAGCAACATTAATTTAAGTCTGCACTCAGTTATGAGATTTACAATAGGACGGTTAAGCCCACCTTTCTTGAAAGGATTTCATTAGCGTACTACACTTATTAGAATGAGTACAAATGTTGACTTGACTGTATGCAATCTACTATTGTTGATTTACAGATCCATTAAAACCTTTACAATAATAATATCACCTAAAGTGATTGATGAATACCTTTTCTCTGCTTGTCGGTAGCCTCTATTCTATTCTTGAAAACTGATTTGAATCTGTTTGTGTTCTACTGCATGAATTCTCTGTTTGGTCTTTAGTTTCTCTGCATGGCTACTATCCTCATTGAACAAATCTCATTCTCAATGGATTGAGCACCTATTTATACAAGTATTTTGACCTGTCTTGAATTCACAATTTACAATGTTAACTCTCAGATCTAAGGTTTACAACTTGACCTTGATCTTTAGTTTTCATATTTTAAAATAGTAAAATGAATTAAAACAATAAAGATTACATTACTTCATCCACACGTAATGGATTTAAAAAAAAATCAAGAAGTTATAAAAATAACTTCAGTGATTTATCTGACGTGGGAAGTTAGATCCACTTTTTGTGGGATGTAACTGACTGTCGGTTCTTGGTTGTCAATTTGAGCTTGCAGTCTGTCGGTGTTCCTTGATTGAACTAATCGTCGGGTTCCCTGTATCTGTTGGGTTCCTCTATTTTTTTTACTGTTGGGTAGCACTATTGTTACTTGTCAGGTTCCCTGTATCTTTTTGTCATCGGGTAACACTTAACAGCGTTTATCAGGTAACATTGGCATTGGATAGTGTTGTGCCCTGTCTATCGGTGTAGGGTAAACTGATGGTGCAAATCATGTTTTTCTCTAAGTATACTAATGGAAAAATATAATGCCTTTAATCTCTCCCTTTGACATTAGTATCAAAAACTGATATGTGCATAATACTGAAATATTTACACCATGTTTATATCCTTGTCATAATATGACTCCCCCTTACTGTGTGCATCAGTGTAGTGTATGTATATGTACATGTATACTATCTATTCTCTGAGTGTACATTATTTCCCCTTTCTTCCACCATACGTATGATTTCCTCCTTTAATTATGGTGATGTACATATCAAATGAGGTGATGTACATATCAAATTCCCCCTTTCTTTGGTACTGATGACAAAAATGTACAACTTACTATATGCCAGAATTGTGACAAAAATGTGTAACTTACAATGTGTCAAAGACATTAGAATGGGTAACTTTGATATCTTCCATTAGTTTCTCCCAATGTTCTTTCAACTGTTCTAGGGCCATGTGTTGTAGCTCTAGTCTAGCATGCATATCATAAATATTGTCTAGGATAGACATTTCAGGGGTGGCAATTAGAGTACTTGCCTGTGTCATATTTTGTTGCAGGAGTGTAAGTGTCGGTAAGAGCTTAACTTGTAGCTCATTGACCTCATCTCTGTATTTCATCTCCACAAATTGAATGTCTTGTCTTTGTTTCCTAGCCTGTATTATCTGTTGATTATGCAATTTAAGTGCTTCTTCGGTGGTGGCTAGATTCTGTGCACTGGACTGAAGATCAACATCTATTTTTTCTATCTTTTCGGTATACTCCTTAGTGAGTTGATCTAAATTGCACAATTTCTTGATTAAGGTAACAACTTCTAATAAAATTGGGTCAATTGTATTTATCAGTTCAGATAACTTGACCTTTTTCAATGCAACTTCTTGGCTTATCTTCTCTGTGAGCTTGAATTCATACTTTTGTTCAAGTCTCTCTTCCATTATTTTCTCAGCATCTGTATTCTGAGATGTTATTGCATCTGTGAGTGTGACTAGTTGATCAATGATTGGAGTTTGTTGATCAATGTTTATGTCTGGTATAATTTCTTGAAGTATATTTCTTGCTACTTCCAGTACCTTGGCCTCTTTTGCCTCTCTTTTTAGCTTGTCTTGAATGGCCTTTCTTTCACATAGATTTGCATACTTTGTCAGTGTTGTCAGATCTAATATTATTGGATCACAGACTGGAATCTCAATGATTTCATCTAGAGTTACTGGATTCTTATTCTTTCCTTTCTTCCTTTTTGAGATTTAAGGGGATGCAGATGTATGAACTACCATAGCTAGTTCATGTGTTCGCTCTGAATTTCTTGGTGAAGGTTTTTTTTATGAAGCATCTTATGTTTTCTTCTCTATGGGCACCTGTCGGTTATGTGAAGATGTCTCTTCATTAACCTTGGTTGTCTCGGCAGAATGTGCTTCGGTCTTCTTTACAATCTCATCCTTCTTTTCTTCTTCACCTTTCTCTGAAGGCTTGTCCCCTGTTTCCTTTTGAGTGTTTTCCTTAATTTGATCAGTAGAAGCATTCTTTTGATCATTGGTTGTAGCTTGCTCTGCAGTAGTATCTGTTGTCTCTTTGGCTTCTTCATTACCCTTATATTTGGGTGTGCTTGTCTCTTTCTCATTTGATCCTTCATTTCCCTCTAATATGTTTATTGCCTTCATTAGGACAGGAATGTTACTTTGAGTTGCTGCTTGGGCTTTATCAATATTTATGTCTTGCTTGTCAGTTAGTGCCTTTTCAGCAGTGACATCCTCATCCTTATGTATATTTTGTGCAGGGTCTTGCACAAGTGGATGCAAGATTGATTTGTCTTGCATTTGCTCATCAACAATGTCAACTATCTTGTCATTTGATGTCTTCAAGACTTGATGGATTTGTTTATCCTTGAGTGTGATATATATCACATCATCTTTCTTCTTTGGATCATTGTCAGAATCATAATGAGTGATATCTATGATATTATCATCCAGACCTGTATCTAAGTTGATAGGCTCATCATCACTTTCTTGATTGTCTAGAGCAATATGCTGAGGACTTGCATTATTTGTTTCCTCCTCTCTGTGAGTTGTGTTTGTGAGAATTAATTACTTCTCAACACTTGTTGACTCTACTGATAGATCTAGGAGATGTCTCCATTTAGTCTCTGTCATTGAATCCAATTCTATGAACTTGCTCTCTAGTACTTTGTAAGCCCTTATTTTGGCTACAAATTTGCTTGAGTGCTTCTTTAATACTTCTTGTATTTCTTCAAACTTGGATTTAGGTGACATCAGTCTCACAATAATTCTTTCTCTTTCTTCTCTTTCTATTTTCAAGGAATATGACCATTGTTGGTATATCCTTTTGCCTAGATTTTTAGGTATTTGATTCACAAATTCAGCAGGGGCATACTTGTTTTTAATCATTAACTTTATGACTGCTTCCTATATCTTATTCTGATCCTCTGGATTCAATGTATCCCACTACCTGATCTTTTTATCAGTCATTGTGCTATGGGTAGCAATTTATTTGGCAGCTTCATCTACCGTTTGGTTCCTAAAGTTCTTCTTTACTACATCTAGTTCATCATCTTTGGTTTCATCCAAGTCAGCCTGTGTCCTGAAAAACCTTTTTCTCTTCTTTGGTGGTGTGGTTTTGACAGGTTGCTACTTTGTTCTTTTTGCTGGCTGCTTCCTTATATAGGTCCTTACTTGACCTTTCTTAAGTGGTGTTGTATCGGTTGCAGCAGTCTGACTTCTTGTTCTTTGCTTCTTTACAGGAGGTGTATCAAATTTAGTAGCCTCTGTATCTAATTTCCTTTCTTCTAGTTCTTTACCGGTGTTGTTATGTTCATCGGTTTCCTCTTGTTGATCTTGCTCTTCCTCTTCAGTAACCGATAGAATCTTCTTGAGATTCTTAACCATTTTGTCTTTCTTATTTATAGTCTTCTTGACTTCTAGGCCATGTTTTATCTTAGATTTGGCCTCCTCATATGCACCAAACCTTGGTTGTTTCTTATCAATGTGCTCATTGAGTACTACCTCAATTGCACTTGTAGCTAGATCAATATTGATCTCATAGTCTAATGATGATAACCAAGCAGTTCTTGGTACAACCGGTTTGATATGTGTGAAGTCTGTGTCTGCCATGAAACATATTTCATCTTTGTGCTTTTTAACCAGTTGCTCAGGTATCCTGGTTCTTTCCATCATCTTTTCCTTGAATTCAAGGAAGTATGTAGACATTACAGACTCAAAGTTGTCTCCTAGTGACTTAATTAGTTCACTAATCTGTTGGGTTACCGGTTTGGTAGAGTCCCATACAACTTTTCCTGCTGAAGGAAAGTATTCTTGAAAATAGAAAAATATACACATAATAAGTGATCCAAACTTACATGTGTTTCTCTTTGAAGACCTGATTTTGATCATATTTTCATCAAGTTGTTTAGTAGGATCTCACACAGATCCATCTGAATTCCCTTTGTTACAATCTTGTATGTCGTGCTTACTGCTGTAGCAGAAATGTTGTTCATTTTGCTAGCCTGAAAAATCTTGTAACCAATAACACATGCACCAAATTTCAACTCTTCATTGGTGATTGTGTTTACCTTGAGACCTCTGTTGTCTCCTTCTGCATTGGCGAGTTTTGTAACTTCTTTCATGGATGGATGTTTGTGTGCCCTAGGCTTGTCGGTTATCAGATAACCAGTGACAGCATGAAGAACATCCTTTGTTATTTGCTTGGGTTGGTCTAGCCATAGTTTGTTGTCATGCATCCTGCTCAAGACAATCTTAATCCATTCTGTCTTGAATTCCCTCAAAAAATGTAGGGCATTAGTTAACCCTTTGACCTCCAAGTGTTTGTGTTCTTCTTTCAGATTTCCCTCAGCATCACATAGCTTCTTATAAGCTTCATCCATTTCTAAATCACCTATTTCTATGATCTTGCAGTGAATATAAGACCTAACGTCTTCTATTAGCAAAACCCTAGGCGGGAGTTTTGAAAATGCGCCAGCTTCATCGGGTTTCAATGCAATCTCTGGACAGATCTTGTATTTAGGTTCTATACATGTGTTGTTCTTGATTAGTTTCACCACATTCTTCTTTTCATTCTTCAACTTAGCAGTTCTTGATGTAGTTGCCATTGTTTTCCAAGTACTTAGGGTTTGCTTGATTTTAGGGCTTTTCTTGACAAAACAGTAACATAAATATTTCGGTGTCTTTGGTACTTACTTTGATTCACAACGGTGATGAGGAATCTATTCTCTGTTATGCTGAATCAATTTGTAGATGTTTCTGCTTTCTGTTCTTGAATTGCTTTGATGTCGCTCTGCTTTCTCTTCAAATCATGGGTGAAAAATGAAGTTGTCCCGTCAACTATTTATAGACTTTTTGACCTAAGTCTTTGCAATAAATGCTCAACAACTCGTCAGGACATGAAGACGAGTTTCATCGGGGGATATTTCAAATCATCACCGACAAAGACATGTTGCTTTGGTCAGTTATTTAACCTTTTGATTTTACCAACGGATATCTGTATTATGTTACAACCACTTCTTAACTTTGCTTTCTTACCGACGGTCGTCGGGTTAAACTGGAAGTTTACCATTTTTACTAGTTGACCGACAATTTCCAATAAGTGTGAATAACTCATTCTTGTGTTCACCGATGATTTTCGGTAAGTGTTTACCGATGGTGTTGCTTTCTTAGATTAGTAACAAGTAAAGTAGTATGCATCTTTGATTCATGCAGATTTTGACTATCTATCAATTTATATAATGGAACTGATGCAAAATATAACTTGGTATAGTGCAGTTCCATACTTACTTGTTCAACTTTAAGTGAGGTTGGTGGTGTCACCGGATCCATTGGATGGGGTGTCACCATTTGCATTGCTTGGTCCAGCTTCATCATTGCTTGAAGCTTTTATCCACATTTTGTCTCTTTCCCTCCAGATATCTTCAATGGTGTTGCCATTGGGATATGTGCTTGTTTCTGTCAATCTATCTTTGCAATCTTTCTTAAGATGACCAACTTTATGACAGTGTAAGCATGCCATTACGGGGTTTGACCAACCTCTAGACCTTTTTGTCCATGCTCTCATGCATTTTGCAGCAATGTGACCATATCTGCCACATGCCATATAGTTTGTCCAAGTATTGTAATCCCATACATATTGATTACCAATTCTCTTTGGCTGATAAGGAACTTCTTTACCTTTTGGCTTCCATGCTTGCCTTTTCTTTTTCCAGCATTCTTCAGATTTGTGCCCATTCATCTTGCATGTAGGACAATATTTGTCCGTGTAGGTTTCCTTCTTTGGATTTTCTATCTTGCTCTTGCATTCATAAGCCTTGTGTCCTTTCTTGTTACATTTATAACAGAATCCTATGAATGAAGATGTAGATGTAGATTTAAGAGTACCTTTCATTTTACCTCTGCATGTATTTGATGTGTGCCCTTGCTTTCCATAGTGCTTGCATGTTTGCTTCCTTGGTCTTGGTTTTTCGTAGACATTCTTTGGATTTGATGATTCTGCATTTTTGGTAAAGCCTATACCGCTGTTGTTGATGACTCTTCATTGTCCTTCAAGAAAGTCATCCATTCTTTTATTGCTTTCTTCAGCCTTTCTGATGATCTCATTATGTTGTTGCTGAATTCTAACCTCATGCTTTAGCTTTTCATTTTCTTCTCTTAGTTCAGCGATAATTTGTATTTTCTCAATGAGTTCCACATTTATTCCGTTTGCTTCTTGACTCATAAGGATAATCTGATTTGTGAGATCATGGTGATGCTTAGCATGTCTTTGAATTTCTATTTCCTTTTCCTGTAGTTTCTCTTAAATCTTCCTTCTATCATCAATAGCAAGTGTTCTTTTTGTTTCAGCTTGTCTTGCAGAACTCATCACATCAATCATTCCTACCATTTGGGTCTCTTGACCAATTCATAGCATCTTTATTTTCTCTGTTAGATATAGGTCGATCTCCTTTAGATTTGTGATGTTCTCTTCTGATGTATCTGATACATTACTTGCATTTGATCTCGAAGATTTAAAGAAATATGGAATCTCTTCTTCCTGATAGCCATACCTTTTCTTTCATCCAACAACCCTCTCATTTTGATTCTTGCTTCTTTATACTGCTCATAGAACATCAATATCTCAAGCTTTTTGTTCTCAATAGTATTATCAAGTTTGTACTTCTCCATTGTATGATCTTTGCTCTTAAGCCTTTAAGCTTTTCAAGAAGATACTTAGCTCTGATACCAATTGTTGGACTTAATGGGAAGTAGTACTAAGAGGGGAGGGGTGAATCAGTACCTCTAAAAATTTTAACACTTTACTCAATTCATCATTAATAATCATTCAATTATGATTTACCAACCATTATTGTTATTTTTTCTTATGCATATATTGTTTGTTCACAATCTTTAATAGCATTCATAGAAACATTTATGAAATTGACAAACACATAACACAAGATATGGTATCGCAGAAAACTCCTGTTAGGAAGTAAAAACTGTGGTGGGGATGGCACCCACAAAAATTCACTATCTGCAGAATGAAAGGGAGCCGGTTAAGGCTTACAATTTGATCACTTCTGATGATCTACCCTGTTAAGAGTATTAAGGTGGACACCTGTTAAGATCTACTCTGTTAAGAGCTTTAGCAACACTGATTTAAGTGTGCACTCAGTTATGAGATTTACAATAGGACGGTTAAGCCCACCTTTCTTGAAAGGATTTCATTAGCGTACTACACTT
>MU225425.1:1511705-1572330 GCA_018584345.1 Thuja plicata
CACAAGTGGCACACACATTATGAATGTGGCTCACATGCACATGGGAGTTACATTCAACTCCTTTCTTCTCATCTCTACATAAGAGATGCTTCTTTTCTCTTTATCACTCACTTTTCTCATTCACATACAACACTTCTCTATTCTCTCTCTCATTCTTCTAAAACTTTGTATGAGCTAAAGCTCTCTCTCTCTCTCTCTTTTTTTGGCTATTTTGCCCATTCATAATTCACGGGGGTTTTTTTATGCTTTTCCCCCTTCAAAAAATTCTTGTCTCCTTTGTTGTTTCATTTTGGTGTATGCTCTAAGGATTAGCTTGATTCAAGATAATCTTCCTTTTTCCTTACTTAATTGGATTAATTTGTTCCTAGCTCGAATTTATTTTCCATTTTAACACTATCCTCATTGAACAAATCTCATTCTCAATGGATTGAGCACCTATTTATACAAGTATTTTGACCTATCTTGAATTCATGACTTACAATGTTAACTCTCAGATCTAAGGTTTACAACTTGACCTTGATCTTAGTTTGCATGTTTTAAAATAGTAAAATGAATTAAAACAATAAAGATTACATTACTTCATCCGCACATAATGGATTTAAAAACAAATCAAGAAGTTATAAATATAACTTCAGTGATTTGTCTGACGTGGAAAGTCAGATCCACTTTTTGCGGGATGTAACTGACTGTCGGTTCTTGGTTGTCAGTTTGAGCTTGCATTCTGTCGGCGTTCCTTGATTGAACTAATCATCGGGTTCCCTGTATTTGTCAGGTTCCTCTCTTTGCTATACTATCGGGTAGCACTGTTGTTACTCGTCGGGTTCCCTGTATCTTTTTGTCATCGGGTAACACTTAAAAATGTTTGTCGAGTAACATTGGCATCAGATAGTGCTATGCCCTGTCTATCAGTATAGGGTAAACCGATGGTGCAGATCATGTTTTTCTCTAAGTATACTAATGGAAAAATATAATGCCTTTAGGAAGTTAATCGGCTAGGATGACCTTGTCTCCAAATTTGATATACCCTTCTCCCAGTGGAGGAAATATACCACTCTAAGAGAGGCATGCTCAACTCTCAACCTCCCTAGAGACACCTCAATTGCTTCAGACAGAATGGATTTAATCAAGTGGTCTGATGGCACTCCACTTTGGAACACTAAAGCCAAAATAATGTATAAGATACTTGTAGACACAGATACCATCTATGAGCACCTGAATGTTAAATGGAACCTTAACTTAGACCATACTACATGGAGTAAATACCTTGCTAAACTATGGCACACACCTGCTAAACCTAAAGTGCTTTGTTTCATGTGGTGTTTTCTTCTACATAGATTGCCTATTAAGAAACCTTCTAGTGAACCAAATGCCTTCTCCTTCTACTCTGAGCCCGAGTCTATCCTTCATATATTCTTTAAATGTTAGTTTTCTATAACCGTGTGGAGCCTATTTGGGCTGGAATTAAACAGTTACTTTCACATGCTGGATATCCTTTTTGGGAATCTGATGGGACTGGATAAAAGATGCAATTTTTTTGGTCTACTCTTTCCTTTCACATTCTATGGCATATTTGGAAGGTTAGGAATGATGATATTTTCAATAGTAGGAGTGGAGTTCTTACCGAGTCACTGTGGAGACTCATATCATTTAATGTTGCCTTGCAGGTTACCATGATTCTGTAGGTAAAAGAACGCAAAGCACCGAAGGTAATCAAAGAAGTTAGGAATGTTCTTGACAGAGAGCAGGTCACCTGTAAAATGTCCACCAAAGCTGAGGGGGACTTCAACTATGAGGTCACCATAGGGAAAATTTTGCAGCCGATCAAGGACCAGAAGAGGCTAACAAAGAACCAAAAAGATAAAGGAATCAGGGCAGCACAAAGGAACACTTCAGGTGTAGATATAAGGGCTGATAAACAAGTAGTAGGTAACAGTGAGTTGACAGGATCGATCCAAGGACTTTAGGATCAAACTTCAATTGGAACCCCCATTATATAGGTTCCTAGGAGTGGATTACTATATCTGACACCCATCTCAGGGCACCCTCCACTACCCTGGGAGGCCTATATGTCAAATCCTTATAATGATATCTTCCATGACAATTTGAAGCTCAAATGGACAGATCATCAACTTCCATGGACAACATGGTTTCCCAAATAGAAGTTGTCTAACAGAGGACTGAAATATATATTTTGTAAATAGTTTTTTGATTCACTTTTTGATGCATGATTACTCGAATCCCTTCGTATGAAAGGGAAGAAATTATTTTATACTTTTGATACATATGTAAACTCTTGATGATTACCATATTTAATATAGTATAGTTAATAAAAAAAATATTATTACCAGATGTAGAAAAAAACAAGTTCAACTTATTCATTAGGACCTCAAAGTTGTCCTCCTCCAATTGGAGCATTATTGCCATGTTGTCAGTAAGATGAATAATGGATATTTTTTCTTTGTTAGGAAGGATCACTTAATTAAATTTAGGTGATAGTTTCTCATCCCTTAACAAGTAATACAATGCATATGTTGCCAATAAAAAGACAGTAGAAGTGTGTGGATAGCATTGCCTTACAGATCTAGATAAGGTAAAAGTTTTCAATCTCATACAATTAACCTCCACCATTACATGAGAATCCCTCATGAGTGTTTAAACCATATTAAAAAGTTGTGAAGGTAAACCCAAACCATCTAGCATCATAATAATAAACTTCCACTCCACCCGGTCATAAGCTTTTTTAGAATCAATCAACATCATAGATGTTTTTTTTGTTTTGATTCAAGTCCCCAATTCATAGTCTCCCTGTAGGTGATAAGGTTCTCTAATATATATATATTCTCTTTACAAATTCTATTTGAGTAGGATTAATCATCTTAGGCAATAAGGTTTCTACTCTCTTAGCAAGTATTTTGACAAGAACCTTGTAAGACACATTGAGTAGAGTAATAGGACACCAATTTTTATAAGTGTTTTATCTTCATCCTTTGGGATGAGTTTAATTAGACCTCTGTTAATATATTATCCTAAGGTTCCAAATTCAAATGAACCCTTGTATACTTTCAACAAGTCTCCCCCTATCCATCTAATGTTCTTTTAATAGAACTCTACCAAGATTCCATCTGGACACGAAGCTTTTTAATTATTCAAGTCCAAAATAGCCTTGTTAACTTCTTCCAATGTGATCTCATTTCTCAACACTTCCCTATCCATATATGAGAGCTTGTTTGGGACGATGGACCTTATTTTTGCCCTGGTTGTCTCATTATCAACCTCATTTCTCTCAACAGTAAAGAGTTCTTTGTAGAATTTATTAAAAACATTCAGAATCTCTTCCTGATTAGTAACATTTTTATTATTGTCCCAAATATTTTCAATGTGTTCTTTAGCCTCTTTAGCTTTGATAATCTAGAAAAAGAGTTTAGACCCCTTGTCACTATGTTCAAGCCAGTTAAGCCTAGCTCTTCTTTACATTCCTATTATTCTTATGTTCTATTTTTTTCAAGGTTATTTTTAGCATCACAGAGGGTAACACTGACACCACTATTAGAGCGACCAGATTGCAAGACCCCCTCAGATCTCACAAGTTCATTGTGTGAATCAATTTTTAGTCTCCTCATATCTTTGGCCTTTTTCCTTCCTATAGTTTGGAAAAGCCTTGTCCATGCATCCACATTTTGATTCCATCTATCTCTATTAATTTTCAATGTGGGGTTATTGAGTTTGAAAAGTCTGATAATACTAATAGCATGAACTACATCCTCATCTAGAAGGAGTTTGGTGTTGAGTACAAATGCATCCATATTGTTTCTTTGTTTATTCAATGGTGTACCAATCACACAATTGGTGATAATAGGATGGTGATCTGATAAAGTACAATGTGTGACTTGTACAACACCTCCATGTTCACAGTTTATGAAATGAATTCTATCCTTGTTGGAATATAATCTATCTAGTCTAGAGTATATCCTTTTAAATCCCCATTGACAATTACACCAGGATAACCACAAGCCCTTGTGATTAGCTCTCTTATCCGCCATAGGGTCAAACAATCTTAGTTTATTGACCATCCTGTCCCAAAAGAATTTTTCTTCTCCTTTCCATTCCACCTTAGGCCGATCTGATTTTTCAGCAAGGGATTCAATCATATTAAAGTCTCCCCCAATCACCCAAGGTACATCATCAAGTTTATTCATCCACTTACACATCTCAGTTCTCTCCTTATAGTCATTGGATGCATATAATGATGCAATCCCAACTTCTGCATCCTTGCCTTTCAGGATGATCCATGCTAGACGGTTATAGGGGGAGCATCCCCATGTTTGGATGCACGTTCGTATCATTTATTATTAAAAAGGATGAAAAAGGATCCTTGCTCTTAGAGTGAGTAGTTTTGAAGGAAAGCACCTCCCTCCAAATGCATTTGAGGCTAATGTCAAGGGTGAAGTTCACAGTCTTAAGTTATTGCAGCATGAGAAAATCAGTATTCTTTCATGTTATCAAAAAGCTCTTCACAACATACTTTCTAACTAGGGATTCAAGGCCTCTTATGTTATAGGATATGCAATTGAACTCCATAATGATGATTAAGTTTGTGTATCCATAGGAGACTGGAAGATTTGATAACACTTAGGGAGTTGACCTTTAGAACCTCTAGAACTAATTTTTGAGGAGATTGAGATTGGCATCTCCCTCTTATTTTCTTAATTAATAACACAAGTCCTGACCCATTAGAGGAGTTACTATCCCTTCTCACCCTCTTCTTCTTTTTGGTTCTAGTCTAATCATTAGACTTGATAGGTTCATAAATCACACTTTGTTCATTAAACACCATGATTGGATTGTAAGGGACAATTTCCACCTCAATCTCTTTACTACTAGGATCCACCCCAACAGGAGAAATGGTGCATAAATTAATCATGGCCTCATCTAGGTCAGGGTTGATAAGAGGAGGGTTGCAAGGGAAGATTCATTAATATTAGTCTTAGACTAAAGAGGGGGAGAGAATTGAACCACCTCCTTATCATCTTGACCCATGGTAAGGTCAATATTAATGGATGCATGTACCACTTTAGAGGGATTGGTCTCATTAGGAAGAGATTCTCGTGGTGGAAACTCTGTAGAATCAACATCATATTTGTTATTGGATTGATTATAATATTGGGACCGATCAATGTTTATGTTATTGTTCCTTTTCACAACAATTTGATCATTTTTTTCAATAACCAATTATTAAGAGTTTAAACTTCTACACCCATCACTAGAGGTCACACATGAAGTGGGAGAATATTTAGCATTATCTAATTCTAGATAATGCCAAATTCCATGTTTGGGTCCTTAGAAAAAAATGGAATTGGAATTCTGAAATTCTCATTTTGCCCCCAAAATGGGAATATCATCTTCCACCTAAATAGGTGGAATTGGAATTTCAAATTCCAATTCTAATTTTTACAAAAGCAAATTTAATATTTCGTGGGATCCGTGACTATAAAGAAGTATATTATATTGCTATAAGGATGTATATATATACATGTGTGTATATACACATGTGTCTATATATGCATGTGTGTATATATACACATGTGTGTGTAATACATATGTGTGTATATATACATACATGTATGCGTGTATATATACACACATGTATGGTGTGTATATACACATGTGTGTATATGTTTATATATACACACACATGTATGGTGTGTGTATATGTGTGTATACACACATGTGTATATGTCTATGTATATACACAAATGTGTGTGTGTATATGTGTATACATGGATACACACTTGTATGTGTATATGTATGGTGTGTATATGTGTGTATATATACATAAATGTGTGCATATGTGTATACACACATGTGTGTATGTGTGTATATATACACATGTGTATATGTGTATACATAGATACACACTTGTATGTGTATATACACATGTGTGTATACACACACAGATGTATGTGTGTATAAATACACGTGTGTATGTGTGTATATATACACAAATGTGTGTATACAAATATGTGTGTATATGTGTATACACGTATGTATATAAGCACATGTATACACATATACACATGTGTATATATATACACATGTATATATACATGTGTATACACAAACACAAATGTATATATGTATATATACACATGTGTGCATGTGTGTATATACACACACATACATACACACCATATTCAAAGAAATTAAAAAATAAAGAATTAAAATTCCTTATGCATCTTCTCATTCATCTTCCGGGTGAACCACATGGGTCAGTCCATATTCCAGATTTCATTTTGAGGATAAGCATCTTCCTAAATTGACCATATCCAGGATATGGTATTCCAATACCCAAATGGGCCCTATAGCTTCTTGAAGGGAGTTCAATTTAGCAGAGATAGATCTATGGACAGAAACAAAAGGGGAAGAAAATGGAGAGAGGGGGCTAGATAAGGGTGGAGAATTCAGAGTGGGATGACTAGTATTAATTGGAGGGCTCGAGAATAGGGGATCAACAATAATATTTGTAGGTTGACTCACAACAAAGCTAGGGGCATGAACCCTAGCCTCCTTCCGCTGAGAGTTCTGAGCATGCCTTTTAATTATAGGACAGTTCCTACTCACAAGCTCCTCCCTTCTACAAATAAATCAAGCATTGAGGCCATCAAGATACTCCACAGGGCATTTAATTTGTACATCATCGAGCTCAATACAGAGCAAGCTTGGAAGTTCAATACCCGGTTTAATAGCAAGGAGGACACATACATCCATATGCGGGAGAATGGCTCGGGATACTTGTCCATTCTGAGGACATTTCCAATTGATTCAAGTGTTTTAGATAATCACCGCCACAATGAAGGAGTGACATCCTTGGTAGTAACCATCTAGGACAGGATAAGGCTGCAATTTCTTGATTATTAGATTCAGGTGTCCATCCTATGGCTTTGATTGAAGCACCCCCAAAAGACCAAAATTCCTTTTTTAAAACTTTAGAATGACTTCATGCATCTTTAAAGAAAATAATGAACAACCCTTTTAGAATCATACGACAATATGTGAATGAAAACCCCAATTTCTGAACCCAAGTCATATGTAACCAATTATTCAAAAAATCCCTAGACAAAACCCTAGAGAAGTCCAATGTAGCCAAGAAGATAGCTATGTTCCTAAGCCTAGATATTTCATTATGCAATTCCTTGATCATCTCAGAGTTTGGAATGAAATTCAAGGTAGAGTTAGTTTGCTTACCAATTAGTCTTCTTTCACCATCGTCCTCTCCAAGTTTTGAAGGTCCAAAAGCCGCAATGAATCTCACCTCAAGAGGGAAATAGAAGGGGTCTTTGATCGCAACTCTGATGGTCTTCAACGATGACACCATTGATCTAGAGGGGTTGATATGAAAGGCCATTTTGCTAGGAACCATAGAAATACCAATGGAGGAGAGAGCAAAGAACTACAATGGACATGAGAGGTCATCCTCACGTGTGTGGAGTGACCGCTCCCGCATGCAAGGTTGGCTCTCCAATGGAGGTATTTAAAAGTTGTAGAGCCCTTCGATGCCATCCACTATTATTATATTTATTA
Source organism: Thuja plicata (assembly GCA_018584345.1). NCBI lineage: Eukaryota > Viridiplantae > Streptophyta > Pinopsida > Cupressales > Cupressaceae > Thuja > Thuja plicata. The sequence continues at coordinate 1,519,284 of MU225425.1, forward strand.
GAAATAAATGTAAAAATTAATAAATATCATACCACTTGAAGGGGATAACCTCAATTATTAATAACACACTGTACAAATTTAGTATTAGAATTTACAATAATTTGAGAGAGTAATTCTCTTCCTTGTTTATGGTAAAGGTCTTGTACCAAGTGTTTTTGCTAGTTCCTAGTGGGGGAATTATTTACATGACTTAAGTTTACTCGGTTTCTAGGTGTCCTTTTAGAAAATAGATTAGTTGTTACATGATCTCTTATCTTATCTCATGACAATTATTTTTAGTTACCTAGTTCATACCTTTATTTGTCTCATTGCATAATATTATGACACATGTCAACATTTTGCTCAATCCTATCTCTCACCCATCCTTTATTAGAAAGGCCTCATGTATGAACATTTTCATGTTCATTCTTACATTTATGATCAAACACACTAATCTTACCATTTTCTCTCTCATGGAATTTATTTTGGTCTTTTAAGGTTCCTAGGGGTGTTGAGTCACCGATCTACTCCTACATGGTATCAGAGCTCCAAATTTGAAGTCTCCTTCCCTAATATGAGGGATGTGTTTTGGCTTGAAGAATTTGCTAGGTGTAGATTGGGGTTTCAAGGACCTCACAGTTAAATCCAGGGCATTGAAGAAGGTCAAGTTTGCCTTTCATTTTGTCAAATATCATTATATATTAAATTTTAGATCTGTAAGGGTTTTAGGTAGGATTTGAAGTTGCCCAATTCAAGGGGTAGGTAAGCTTTTAGGGCACTTTAGGCCAATTTTGACCCTATCATCATCTCTAGAAGGCCCAAAAAAATTATAGATTGCTCATTGTATGATCAACTTTTTACACTTTTGATTGAGGGCATGAAGGTTTTTTTAGTCACTCATCAAAATCCATATGACCATATGGATCCATGTACATGAACATACTATACATACTAGCTATCGTCAATAAACAAAAGACAACTTGAGAAAAATATTCTCGATTGCAAGCACATTCTCTGTAAGATTTTATCATTTATTAACATAATTTATTGTTCCTACATAACAATTATTGTTCCTAGCATCATCCTATGTACTTTTGAGAGATCTTGTTGGTTGGTCAACATAAATTGTACCTTTGCATGCCTATCTTTGTACATGGTCAAATCTTGGCAAGTCTCATGACAGTGAGGTGATTTTAGTTGCATGGTACATGGTATAAAATTCATTTATAATTGTTATTCTTTCCTTCTATCTTGGTGACTAAAACCATTTTGACTTGGCACAGTAGATGACTTCTAATTTCTCCCAAAAAATATATAGCCAAAATTATATCAATAATGTTTCCCCATATACTTCTCTAGAAAAACATTTGGGCCAAAGAGATAAATTTGGACAATAATTAATTTAATGTTATTTGGAGAAGATAATAACAATAAGAAGTAATGCAAAAAATGTCCTAGATTTTGATACAAATAGATAATAAAAAAAATGCAAATGAATATTCAAATATGTTCTACATCTTTAGCTGATCAATCCCTTTTGAAATAGAATTCAAAAAAGGGAAATGATTTTTTTAATACTTTGAGTTAATATATAACAAGTCATTAAAATAATTAGATTGACATTACCATCAAATGTGAATTTAAAATTTGAAATTTGAAATATAATTTGACAAGACATAAATTAAATTGAATCAATCTTACACATTATAAATTAAATTGGATCAATCTTCCAAATTATAAATCTAAATTTAATTTTAAAAGATATATTGAAAATCAAACAAATCCCTAAAATAAATAAGGATCATTTAAGACCCTTGGTAAAAATTGCATTGCTTGTACATTATTACATAAATAGAGAGGAAAAGTTCAAGGCATGACCGGCGTATGGCCCTTTATATTATAATTGTATATTTAATTAATTATTAACCACTAATTGCTATTTAAACATTAATCAAAGCGTCTATAAATTAGAGGGAACGTTGGAGAGCCTGTACAAGCCCATTTTCAAAATGGCGCGCTACACGCGAAATTAAAATGGCAGATATTGCAAAGAAAATCGTATTTGACGAGCCTTTAAGCCAGGCTTTAGCATAATTTGAGTATCAATCGTATAATATTTCAACCGGCTTCTCATCGAATTGTTTCTGTTAAAAAAATTGCCGAGTCAGGTAACTCATTTTCCCTTCAATCTTATATGAACAACCAATTTGCAAAGAATTCACAATTGTCTTCACTGTTTACTGGTTTTCTAGGTTAAATTCTCGCATAGGAACGAAGCCTCGTAAGTTTTTACTATCCTTTAAGAATATACAACTTTCTGGCATCCTATGCGTCTTTAGCAAGCTAGATTTGTGCAAATGATTGCATATTCTCGATTCTTTTCTTCAGGTGTTTTGAGCTCGCGACCGCAGCAATTGGACGCCTAATTTCAAACATTGTCACGAGATTTAGCTTTTCAAGTATTGTTTCCTCATTTTTATATTGTGTATTTGGTGATTTTCCTCTGCATTTTCGGTTTGTAGGTTATACGATTGCTCTTTTAGCCATTTGAACTTGAACAGTGTGAGATCTTAGCTCCTTACCGTGATATCTTCAAAATGTTAGGCTTGCTTTTTCGCAGACATGATTATGTTTATTCTACGTTTACCTGTTGTTTCATATGCAAAAATAGCAGCTGGATAGACAATTTCATGACCAATAGAAATACTTTCCAACTTCTATCTACAAATACTTCTAAATAAAATTTGTATTAGTAATTCTTGACAATCACGTTTGCAATATTTTAAGGAATTTCTTGTACATAATTGTAAGTGATTTTTAATTCTGTGACGGTACGAACCGGACCCAAATTTCGGTGTAGAACGTCTATCATAATATATTTGTAGGTCATCTTTTGTTTTTGGTGAGGCATGATTTACTCTCATTGAAGGATTGATACAGACACCCGAATGAAGCAGACAAAGTCAGTTACGATTTGAGCTTCCTTGCCGTTGTCATCTAGTTCCATTAAGGATTAATGCTTAAAAAGAATTATGCGACTCCCAATTAAGTGTAAAAGCTAAAGTTTACAAATACTCAATTTGCAGATAGTTACAAGGCCTATAGTTAGGAGAAAAGTGTAGAAATTTATTGTGTAAAGCAAATACCATTACTTAATTAACCTACTTCCAATAGGTGGACAAACTGAGTCTGGTCAGATATCTTTATCAGGTCTTCTTAGCAAGCTTACATCAATTAATAACACAAAATTTTTGGATTTTGACTGTGTTTAAATTTTGCATCAATAGTTTGGATTATATTCTATGTTATTTCTTCCTTTGACTTTAACTCATTATGATCTATGTATAATTCAAAATTTCAAAATATTAAGATAAAAATGATCACATAATCAATATCCAAAAATCTCATTACATTAGGTTTACATCAGCTGTCTCTATTTGGTCGACTTGTCTATATTTATCTGACCCAACTATTCATGCCATTGTCCCCCATAATTTTGGTAAGCTAACATTGATCAAGTGAAGTGAACTTAAAACAGTTCGTATGGATTCAATTTCTTGTTCATCAATTTTCTATAGTAATTAACCTAAGTTGCAAACGAAATATATGCTCTATTTTTTATTGATAATGTCAATTTTTCTCATTATACCTACTGCAAGTTGAATAAAGGGTGTGAAGTCGTCATGATGTGAACTCATAATTGATTGAATTTTTTTTTCTCGAGTAAAAATACATAGTTTAGGTTTTTAAGTTCATTAGAAAGACATTTGTTATCGTTTTACATTTTCAGTTGAGTTCAATCTCTAATTATTTTCCAGGAGGTTTATTGTTATTGCACCATTTTCAATGATCTAGTAATTGTATTGATAGATGGCCTTTGGAAATGAACCATCAATTAACCACCCATTCTAACGGTGATTTTTCATTTCAAAATAAAAATTATTCACTAATGATCCTGTCCCTGGTTATAATCTTTATCTACACCTAGCTTTATATATTCTAGTCTTTGATTTTGTAGGACTTGCGTAACATTGTACATGAATTCTGGTCAGTTTATTGGATTTATTGATTAATTAGGATGATTTTATAGTTCATTTTCGATGTATATTAGTGCACTACCTTTTTCAAAATTTGAGAGAAAAACTATTTAATTTATTCCTGTTGGAGTGCCTGACATTGAGTTTCTGCTTTTTGCAGTTTTTTCAAAAGTCCATTACTATCATTGACTTCGATATCTTTCATCATGTCGCAATCTAAACAAGAAACTTCTAAAAAGAATGATCCAGTGCAAGCAAAGAAGATTTTCGGTATGGCCACTGATTTTAAAGTGTATGATCTGGTTGATTTTCAAGTTTTACATAGAATAGTAATATAAAAAAAAGAAAAGAAACATGTTAAAGGTTATGAACAAGGGGAGATAAATATGTATGCAAAAAGACCAACTTATGAATCAAATTGTAAACAACTTCACTGATATGAGGAATATGTACAGATCTTTGTAAGAAAAGATACAAGCCACTATTTATTTATTCATAGAATAAGGTAGCAATATTTGACAAGAAATGTAAAGCTAGCACACTCTCTGGTTAATACAAGAAAGGTAGAAACATCTGAGAAGAGATGTGAAGTTACCACAATATCCTCTCTGCTCTCTTTGTTCCACTACAACATATTATGTTTACATTAAGATGACAATTTCTTTATAGCTATTTTCAGCAGGGAATTTAACGACTACAAATATAATTTGAAGTGATTTGCATCAGAAATTTTAAAAAGCCACTTTAAAAGTGCCCCCCACCCACTAGGAAATTGAGTGGGGATTTGTCATGACATGAAACTCATTGAATCATAAAATTTCAATTTCTGGAATTTAAATATTTTTGTATTTTCCTTTTTGTGGGCCTTCTGAGTTTTTGTAAGAATTTTTTAAGGACTAAGGAGAGATTATTATTTGGTGCGCTTGAGACCAAATTCTTGGCCATTATCTCTCACCCAAGAAGTTTTTGAATTGCTTGATTGTGAAATTCCTTCTTGGTGTTATCAAAATTTTCAAATATGCATGTGGAATAATTGGATTGTAAGGAATTGGATTTGCATACTATCATTTTCTCCATTTTTGATTGTGCATTTGTGATGTGGTTTTTTAATATTCATGTCTTCAAACTCATCCTATAGTATGACCAAAACTTGTTGAATTGTAAATTACAAAATTTCTGTCAGCAAGTCCTTTTTGAAGCTTATTCATAGATTGGTTGTGTCTTTCCTTTGCTTGAAACAACTCTTCAACGAAACAGTTTCTCAATCGGGAAATTTCTTCAATGTTTCTATAATCTATTTCATAACGAGACTAAGGTTGTTTTGCAAATGTCTGCTCTGCTTCTCATCCTTTTTCTGCCAATTTACTTCAACGAGTTAGCTTTGCTATTCTGGCTCATTAAAAGTGGATCTATATCTTGGAGTTATTCTCTTAGAAATTCTTCCAACTTGGCTCTTCCACAATTATTTTGAGATTCCTGCAAAATGTATGAAATTTTCACTTTTGTACCACTGCTAGTTGGTAGGAAACTTGCTTTGATACCTTACTTAAATTCCCTTGGGAATTTTGTTTGCGACACACTGGATTGCTGGAGGTTGGATTTATTAGGCAGTAGCAATTAGTCACAACAATTCTAGCATTAAAATAACTCTAGCATTCTAAATGAAACAACAGACATCAAGACATGCAAAAACAGGAAAAAATCTAAATAAAAGTCAACTGTTTCATTGATACATGAGGAATCTGGAGTTATATTTGAGAAGAAACATAATTCTTTCCTTGAGATTTCATCTGAAAGAAGGTAGCAATTTCTATACAGATATGTGAACCTACCTCACTCTCTTATAAATACAAAAGATGTATTAGCCTTTGAGAAGAGCCGTGAAGCTACTATATTATTCCTTTGCTCCCTCTGCTTTGGTACAATGGTCTAAATTTTGCATTTGGATTGCATTTCCTCTATAGCGTTTTTTAAAAAAATTAATAGAAAATGAAAAATTTAGAAAAGAAGTGATTTTTTTAAATCTAGAATTTGAAAAGTTACGAAGAAAGAATCTGACCTGAAACTCAATATAAGATAAGTTTTAGTTTTAGTTTTAAGATGTTTTAGGAGTTTTGTCAAAAAGTGAAGAGGTTAAAGAAAGTTCTTTCTTGTCTATTATCTTTTTTGTCTTGGCATTGGTTGCATTGAAAATAATTCATGACCTCGAATAGGTGCTCATCTAAAAGGGAGGTGCCCATCTCGAGGTGAGAGTTTCCAAAGTGTGCCACTTGAATCTAGTCAAATTAGTTACCAAATATAGTCCAAATATACACAACTTGTTGCAGAACAACTTATGTTCTAGACATAGGGGCATAGTAATAGTCACTACAGTTAATACCTTAGTTATCGATGCGGGCTTCCAGACGTTCGATGCGGGAGCAGATGCGCGCCGAGGCGGAATCGGGCGCATATGCCCTATGGATGCCGCCCGGATGCGCATCACAGGCGTCTTGTTTTGCACAGCCCAACTCCCGAATTGGCTCTATTTTTCCCCTCCACCCTTTATTCAGACGAAACTTTCCATTTCTCTCATCTGGACAGTCTGGACAATTAGAACTCTCCTCCTTCAGAGGACAATCAGGACTTGTGTTTATCAGAGTCCCGGAGAGAAATCCAGGGATCTAACAACTGGGAAGGATTGTTGAGTCCCTTGAATCCTGCTCTGGCAACTGAAATCATCAGATATGGAGTGTTCGTGAGATCCTGCTACGAGGCCATTGAATTGCAGCTTGGATCCAAGCATTACGGGAGCTGCAAGTACACCCAGAAGAGCATTCTAAACGACTTGGGTATGGAGGACTGTGGGTATAAAGTCACCAAATATATCTATGCAACACCAGATGTGAACATCCCGGATTTGTTGAAGAACAGAGTTGAAGGTGAAGGGTCCAGCTGGATTGGTTACGTTGCAGTTTCAGAGGACGAGGAGGAGATTAAACGCCCAATGACGACATGCTTGGGATGCCGCCAACATAATCATCTCCTCCAAGCCCCCTGAGATGTCAATAAAAAATTTAAATATTATTTATATTTATATTAATTTTTAATTAAAATATTAATATTTAATTATAATAGATTTAAACTAAAAATCTTTTCTCTTTGGAAAATAATAGTTAAACTAATTAGATAATTTATTAGATATATTATTTATTTTAATTTATTATATATTATTATTAATTTATTAGTGTATATATATTATTTATTATATGTTGTCAAGTATTATATTGATAAATTATAAACAATATATTATATATTAATTATATTATAATTTAAGTGTATATATATATATATATATACACTTAAATTATAATATAATTAATATATATATATATATAAACGCATCCCCTAAAAAACATTTTCACACATTCGTGCACCCGCATCCCGCATCCGCATCCTCATCCGCACCCGAATCGGCAACTAAGGTTAATACTAATAGGGAGGAGAAGTCGGCAATGTTGCATTTGTTGCTGCAATGATAATCTTTTGGTCTAATTGACTTTTCTTTGAGGTTGAATGAGCTGTGGCCTCAGGGGGTTCTTTTATGTCTTAGAAAGATTGAGTAAAAAATATATGTTGATGTCCATGAATGATTAAATTGTACATTAAAGGGAGTAGAATGCACAATTGATATAATGGCAAAAGACTAGTGCAAAAGAAACCCTAGACAGAAAGTAGAAAACAAACAAAACAAGACGAGCTGGAAAAATAAATATACAGAAGGATTAAGCTAAAAAGATATTAGGAAAGGTGTTTGGCATTGGTTGTTGAATGCTTGACACATAGATCTCTTCGAGCTCCACAATTTGTAAAAAGGTGTTCAAATAGCTTCTTATATCAAAAGTAATGGCTTCTAGAAGTTGGACCTCCCACATTAGAAATGTAAAAACATCTATGGCACATAAAATTGTTTTAAGAGAGAGTTACAATAGTTGAGCAACTTATGACACATCATAAGACATCATTTAATGGAAATAATATAGAGCCAAATTGGCAAGTGGATTATCATAAGATTATGGTAGGTGGAAGGAATATGTGATTTAATTTGTGGGCTCATCTTGGGATTTGGGTGTTGGAATTTTGACTTCGGGTTTAGGCACCACATTTTGATTAGCTCATGGTTTCTTAATTACCATTTGACGAATTCATTTGTTTCTCCTCCTATTTATTGGGTGCTTGAAATGGATGTTTTGATAGTGAGTTTTGTAGATAATGTTATGTTTCCAAAATTTCTATTCCTTTAGTTGGTGATACTCGTGTAAAGGCTAAGACTTTGCAAGTTTATGGTAACCTTCAATTATTGAATATTACATTGAGTCGCTTTAGATTGGGCCTTTTTCTCTCCAAAGAGTTTTACCCATGTAAATCATTGTGTTATGGTATATTGCTTTTGTGTTTTTTACAACAAAAATGGGTTAAAATTTATTAAACTCAAAGGAAGATTACAAAGCAAGAAGAGCCGTAGGCCCAACAAATAACAACTCACAAACAACAGAAAGCAACCCTAAGGGGAGCCCTGAAGGCGTAACCATCTACACATTCTTGTCCTCCACAATTAACGTCTCCAAAGCTTGAGAACAATCCAGAGACAAGTGTCCCCAGTCACCAACATTCCACCCTTCCATATGATCAAAAGCCCATTTAGACAGACAATTCACTACTCTATTCCACTTTGCAGGAATATGACAAAAGGATTCAAGAAATAGACTCCAAAGAAGCATTCAAAGTCAGAATTTGTCTAACCACTAAGACCAAGTGCCAATTAAATCCATCCAACCTTTAGCTCATTGAGCATATCCACCACAACTTGTGAATCCGATTCATCGATAATGTTTTTCCAACCAAGGTTACAACTTCCTTCCACAACATAAATAATAGCAAGGGCTTCCTTGAGGTTATTCACATGCTGCCCTTTATAAATAGAGAATAAAAACAAGACATCCTAGAACTATCCTTGCCAATGCCACCAACCCCAACGTGCTCAGGATTCCCCTTGGAAGAGCCATCAGTGTTTACCTTCAAAATTCCTTGTTGAGGAAGCCACTAACCCTCATGATGAGTCTTCCTCTTGGCTTGTCGGCTCTTCCTTCCCACAAAATAGCCAATATCACAATCAACAATATTCAAATTTCATATTATAGTCAAATCACTAAGATCCACTGCAACAAAAATATCACACTTTTTAGAAGTAGTCTCTTGAAGCTTGTTGATAATCTCTCTCCACAATTGATCCACCACCATTTTCTTATATTGGAAGGTCCTATGATTCCTTTCTAACCAAAGATGCCAAATAATGAGAGTAGGACCAATATCCCAAACTACCTAAAGAAAAATAATCTTAGTTGGAGGCTTTCCCAGACTTTCCCTAAACTCAACCAAAGAAGTGGCATCGATACAAGCCCACTTCCAAACTTCCCATTAGAGGTACCACATCTTCCTAGAGTAAAAACATTGGAAGAAAATATGCGGGGCACATTCTTCTCTATTATCACAAAGAACACGGATATAAGAATCCTAAAAGTCTCTCTTCCGTAAATTCTCCCAAGTTAGGCATCTATTTTGCACAACCAACCACAAAAAAATTTCCATTTGGGCCAAGCAAATTTGTTACACCTGTTTCCACCAAGAAACATTAACCCTCCCATACATCACTTCCTATCCAACTCTATGTAGCTTGAGACGACCAAGAACGTTTTCTTTGGATTAGGACCCTGTTGTGAGGTTTTCACACCATCGCCCAAATGGGGACCCACTTTTTTTGCTTTTGCAGTAGCAGTAGTGGTCTTAGGTGGTTTTAGTTGGTAGCAATTTTCAAGTCTCCAAGTCGAGGAAGTGAGTTTGAGCAACTTTGGCCTGCAAGATAGTCAAGTCTATCAAAGATATGCGCGAAAGATGGGCTAAGCTAGTCGAGGAGGTGGAGTTGAAACCAAAGGATTTGTGATGAAAAGAGTTAGAACCTTTTGAAAATCCTTGTTCCAGATTCAATTTGACCTTATAAAGTTAGGAAAGGTTATGAGAAGTAACACTGCTAAAGGCATGCTGAATCCTGAAATTTGGCTAAGTCCGAAATTTTTGAAACTCTCAAAATCTAGAATCTTTATTTTTACTCCTATGAAGCTGAAACCTATCTCAAACATCCTGACATTATTTATATAAATATAACTTAAAGTGTAAGAAAGGAAATATTTACTTAAATGTTATATTTATATAAAATGTTATATTTATATAAATCCTCTTGCCCTCTGAGCTAAAAAATTGACTAAGTCTGGATGAAGAGAGCTAGAGGTGGCAGAATTCCTCTTAGCCCAGGAATTCCGTCCAATGTTTTTCCTCAAGTTTCAAAATCTCCGCCCTCTTTAAACACCAATTTTTTTCTTTTTAAATTGCCATCTCTTATTGTTCGCACGGAAAGGCCTCTTGTCCCTTACCATCCTGAAAATGCTTCCCTTGCTGTCCCTCTTCCTCTTCCAGAATTACTGCAGGTTCTTGTTCACTTTCAGCAAGATTTTCAAGGTTTTTGCAGGTATTTTAGAAGGATTTGTAACTGAGTTTCAATGGCTTTTATCATCGGGTAGCTATTGCAGACCTTTTCATTTGATTTTCAAGCATTCACAACAGGGTTAATAACAGTTTCCAGCAGTTTTCAATTGTCAAAGGGCAGTAATCAACAACATTTCACCAATACAAACACCTTCAGGAGGTTTTTCTAGAAATAATCTTGTATATTTGCAATAGTTTTGCCTTCATTGTACACTATTGCTAGCATCTACAGGAATTTCAGCAAGTTTTTGATCATTTGAAAGTTGAAACAATAAACAAGGTACATTGTTCAAAGTGCCTAAGTTCCGATGCTTTGATTTGCATTGAAGGGGATTGTGTAAAGGTGTTCATATTTGAAGACTTCCGCGATATAATGTTGCAGATTTAATGATGCCTAAGGTTTAGTAATCATGCTTTTGGTAAAGTTTTCAAAGGTGGTAACCGTTTGTAAGCAAGGTTGCATTGAGATGAGGGTACTTGGAGACTCTAGAGACTGGTACCAGTACTAGTACAACTATTTTTCAAAATAGGAGACAGGGGTACTTGGAGACGCCAATTTTTTTAAATATATTTTAGTAATTTATAGAAAGTCCGAAAATAGCTGTATATTTGTAAAACTAAATATGAATACAGACAAAAGTGTATAAGGAAATTGAAGGCATTAGGCCAAACCAATAAGTTGAATCTGTCAACGCTGCGAATCCTTTTGCTATTCTATGTGATTATATATATGAGAATGTGAATGTAGATCGTATATATGAGAATGTAAATATAGATTATTTATATGAGAATATGAATATAGACATACTCACTAGAGTGAAGAAAGAAAATGTATATCATTGCAAAATTCTCGACTCAAGGGTCTAAGAATTCACCCCTATTGTATATAGTATATACAGAAAAGTCTACATAAACAAATTAAAAGAACAATAATATAAAAAGTATGAATATCTTTTGAGTTTTGCATTGAATTGCTAATAGCTAAATGACAAATACTTGTGGTCTTGTTATCTCGCGTTGACTCCTACCCTATGTTGGCTATTGTTTTCCCTTCTGCGGTGTGTTTATTTTCCAACTTCCCTATACATTTTGTTAATGTTTTGAACCAGAAAATATAAATGTCAATGAACTGAAATGCAAAATACAAAGAACAGTAAATACAAACATATATCGTGGGAAAACTCTCCACTTGAGAGTAAAAAACCCAGCCCCACAAAAGATAGATCCTTTATAGAATGATCAAAACAAATACAATGATCTCAGGCATATGATTGATAGTCAATCAATAGATGTCTTTCTTCAGTCCCAATACACCTACAATCATCACTGTTTGAATACAAAACATATATATTGCTTTAAGCATTTGAGCAGATACTTTCAAGGCACCGAAAAGACACCCACGGAATGCATAAAAACATCCGTTACATATCACCGCGAATCATAAATACAAAACCGTTCAAGAAATTTCCACCGTTCTTCACACAATGAACTGGCGATTGACAACTCGACAGCTATGAAGACAAGTCATCGACTTCAGCAGAATCAAAAGAACTTCACGGAGGAATGTGAGGAGACATCCAATAGCATCGACCGTTTTTACTTCATAGCAGATACAATAAAGAATAAATATAATCTGATGGCATATCAAAGACTTGAACGGTCGATGTACAACACACAGTGAACCATAATGCCAAGTCATCCACAAATGATGCCATGTCATCTTAATCCAGCGAACATAATAAGGGGAAGAGAACCAACGCCGGTTCAGTAGACTCTTCAACAAAAAAACTGAAATCATCTCAAGCTTCAGCATAAACATACTTGTTATCACAATAAGAGAGAGAAATCAGAAATGTCTCGATGCCAATCAATCACAAAGCAGATCAAATCCTTACTGCAGACAATCACAGGTAATTGATCTCTCTCGCAGCTACATAACTTCAACACATTTAACTCTTAATTTTGAGGGGTTTTTGTTTTGTTTGTGTGGGATCCAGCACCTTTTATGTGGGAGACTGTGGGAGTCTTTGGAGATTATGATTGAAAGTCTCTTGCAATTGGAGACACCTTAGGCAAGGTCTCCAGTACTGGAGATGGGTCTCATTCTCCAAGACGCGTTCCTAGGGATTGGAGACGGGTCTCTGTGAACCTATGTTTGAAAGTGACCTCTCAGTAGGAAATTAGATTCAAGTCAACTTGATTGTTGGTGATTTACCAATGATCTAAGGTTTATCAGGAAGCTACTCTTGCTGTATGAGTCATTGAGAGGAGTTGATGACATCAGCTGGCTATTTTTAGCTATTTGAATTATTGGATAGCTATTCTCAGATGGCCTTCTAGCAAGTTTATTTTGAGACATTGATATATTTAGCCCAAGCCTATATGAGAAAATCTCTTTGTTTTATTTGTGACTAATTTAATAAATTTTGATATTTATGACTCGCTTGGTTTGCAAGCTAGCTTTATTGAGCATAGAACTTTAGTTATTTATTTTTTTGTTCATCCTAAATAAATTGAATTGCATGAGTATGCAAAGGATTGTAAACACTTATTAATTAGTGCTTTGTGCACTTGGATGGTGGCTAATACTTATGTGCTTATTTGTCGCTGAATTGCTATTAAAGCCAGCAATAGTGATTTGGTCTGTTGAATACTGCTGGAAAGCTGTTGCAGCCTTTGTATTGTAGTAGTTATTGATTGGGGTTTTCAAGCTTTGTATACAAATCTCCTTATTCAACTAATAATATTTTTTGCTTGTATGAAATTCAATCCAGGTTCTTGATTGTAATTTTTCTTTCTGCTCTGCTTTAGTTATAAAGAGTGAGTGGGCGCTAGTTGTTTAGGTTGTTTGTTTATGATAGAAGAATGAAAAATCTCCTGTTTTGTGTATATGTGCTGATAATCCTTGTGCCCATACTGAAGTACCCAAAGAATAGGTTGTTCTGTTGTTTTGAATTCTAGGGTTTTAATTTCTGTTTCAAGAGACCTTCCCCTTCCAATTTGAAGAAAAATTATCCTTCAAAACTGTTCCATTTTATGCTGTTCTGGAAGGAACAAATTAAAACACTGACACATTACAAAATTAGCAAGGTTGTGTCCCTTGAATATTCTCTTATATGCTTTTGTGCTTCTACTTTTGGTTCCCCCTTGAGTTCCGAGGCTCAACACTTTTGCGTAGATGCCAACTGTTGTTCTGTTATGCATATTCTGTAATCTTTCACTGGGAATGAGGAACTCTGATTCTCTGTATTTTTATGTATTAGTTCTTACTTCTTAAAGTACAAAAAAACCTTTTTTGTATACGTTTCAAAGACATGGTATATAAAGCCTTTATCTTATATCTCGATATAAAAGGAACCACACAGCTGTAATTTGTAATTATAAAACTGTAAGAACTTGGACCTTTCCATCATTTGTAGTGTCTTTTCTTTTTAAATTTTTTGAAGGTTTAGTGCTAGCTTCATAGTGTGGGTTAATTTGGATGTGCAGTCTTATGAAATAAATGATTAAAGTCTAATAGAAAAAAAATATTCGAAAAGAAAACAGTTCAAAAATAGCCACATGAATCATGAATGTAACTTATGAAGCAAAACAATTTATATCCAGTTGATGTATGGATGAGAAGATATCATATAGTTTCCATAGGGAAGGGTGCAGTGAATGATTTTATGCTGTATCTAAAACAGAAGATGATATTGGAGACGATTTTCTAAGCTCTTGGAAGCCAAGTGCACCGAAAAAAGATGCTGCATTAGATTTTGGCAGTGAGGCCCCATCAAAAGCTAAAAGAGCCAGCTTCTCCTTGGATAAGTTGTAAGTTACTTTAAAGCATTAGATTATTTTATATATTGTACTATGGAGTAGTTTGTTTTAGAATAGGATGCTTGTTATGGATGCCTTGATTGGCTCAAAATGTCAACTTGATAGAAGGTAAAAAAGGTGAAAGAAAAGGTTCTGGTTGTATTAGGGTATGCTAGAAAGATTTCTTTCTTCTTTTACCAGAAAGATATCTCCTTTAGAACATTTCATTGAGCTTTCTACCAACATTGATTTCAACTCATTTGTTTGTTATGCAGTGATGTAGATTTTGACTTTGATGGAGGATTTGGAAAGCTATCATTTGATGTTGACATGTCAGACCTTGATTTTAAAAGTCCTCCAAGTAAGACACAAAAATCTAAAGCAAAGATTCAAGAAGTTTCCCAAGAGAAGAAAGATGGTTTTGAATTTGATTTCGACTTTAATGAGTGAGTCATTGAATACTTGTAACAAAAATCTGCTTCCTTTTATGCATTAACTTGAAGAACATACAATTTTTTTCCAATCCAATTTATCCAGTTTAGAATAATGCTAGCTAGAGAAACTGGTGCTCTCATGTACTTGACTGTATAAACAATGTAAGTTTAAAACATTTTCAGCTTACGTTATTCAAAACTGTATTGATTTATTCAGGTTGGATGGATTTGATCTTGATTGTACACTGCCCAAGGGAAGGGAAGAAAAGAAAACTCCTGTACAAGAAAAATCTTTAACAATCTCTAGTGAAGTGAGCGAAGCTATCTCCAAAAGCAGGACTAATACAATAGCAAGGAAGGAAGAAAAGGAAAATGCTGTACAAGACAATGCATCAATGCGCTCTAGTGAAAAGAGTGAAAGTGTCTCTAAAACCACAATTAAGGTAATCTCCCAAAATTGTGATGACGATTCTGAAAGCCATGATAGTGGAGAAGTACGGCAACAATTGCGAGAGGCACAGTTAAATTTTAAGCCATCCAAGATCAGCACGGAGGAGGTAGATTCTCAGCATGGGGCTCCTTCTGAATTTTCAGCACAATCACCCTGCACAAGTGCCTCACAGGATCTTGGTAGTAAGAAACACATGCAGAATAATCCAGACAAACAAAATATTATGGATGACAGTTGCTTCAGAAACTTACAACGAACAGGAGATTCTAATACTGTGAAACAAAGATCTATTCTGACAGAGTCCAAGTACTTTGAAAAGGTTGCAATTCCTAAAAATAAAAGCAAGGCAATCTCCCAAAATGTTGATAATGAGTCTGAAAGCCATGATGGTAGAGCAGTACCAGAGCAACCAACAGTGGCACAATCAACGATAAAGCTATTGGAGTTCAGCATGGAAGATGTGGATTTTCAACATGAGACTCCTAAATCCTTGGCAAAATCACTTCATACAAGTGGCTCTCAGGATGTTCGAAACTATCAGTGCAAGCAACCTAATGGAAACAAGCAGGGTGTTATAGAAGATACTTGTTTTGGGAATTTATTTCCAACAGGTAACGCAATTAATGCAAAACAGACATCTAATCTGACTAAATCCAAATACTCTGATAAGGTTGCATTCTCTAGAAGTGAAAATGCAGTAACCCCTCAAAATATTGATAATAATTCTGAATGCTGTGATGATGGAACAATACCCAAACTGACAACGACACCACTCCCAAAGTTTAAGCTATCCGAGTTCAGCATTGAAGATGTCGCTTTGCAATGCAAGCAAATTACTACAGATAAACAAGATGATGCAATGGGTACCTGCTTTGAAAACACACTTAAAGTGGGAGATTCCAATCCACTGAAACAGACATCTCATCCTACTGAATCCCAGTACTCTGATAAGGTGGTTTCATCACCAAGGTCATCTTCTTGCTCGGGTTCTAGACACAAATTATCCTCACACGTCAGCTCACTTCCTAAGAGCACACCTTCAAAGGATCTTGAAGGAGATCAAGATCAGTCCTTAGCTCAAAATGGTGGTTTCTGCAAAAGGATTGCAAATCATGATTTAGCCTCCAAAAATTCAAGCCCCAGGAAGATTGAGCACTCAAAATGCAATTCTGACAATTCCACATCAATGAGCTTTTCCACTGTTGACAGCAAGGATATGAAGCAAACCACAGGAAAGCTTGCAACTGTGGCCCAGAAAGATATCAATGATATCACTAAAAGACAAGTGAACCAATGTCAGAATCAAGAAGATTTTGGCGAATATAAAAGAAGTCCTCTTTCAGTGATGCAAAGGCAAGTTAAACTAAGGAATCAAGTAATTGTTTTTTGTCAATAGTGTTTCTTTTATATGTAATATGAGGGTTCTATTAAAATGGGACCCTGCCCCACCAGCAAACAGGAACAAACACCGGTACTTTGGCAACTGTATCGACAACTCAGATACTGAGCATAGCAGGAATGAACTATAACATGAAACATATAACATAAACTAGCATAGACTATAAAACAAGTAGCTAGAACATACCTTTTTCGCAAATATTGTTATGATATATTCAGTTTAAATTTTTCATGTGGAGTTGTCATGCACTAACCCATTTTGCACGAAGCAGAGAAATTACTAGCCAAAGATCTATCGCATCAAAGAGCATTGCTGATCAAAATAGAAAACAAGACCTTAATACAATGACAGAGGAATCAGATTCACCGTGAGTAGAATTTGCTTATACTTTGAAAACACTAGTTTATTTCTACTTGTCATCAATTTCTAATTTTCTATTCCAAAATTGTACAATCTGTACACAATGTGTTGTGACCGTTGCAAATGTTAAAGAAATAGATATATATTTGTACATGTGAGACTACTTGGTTTAATTGCTTGTCTATGAGTCTGCTTGAATGTAATAAAACCATGGCACCAAAAGTTTTAGAAGCATCAGCCCCTATTATGCGAATTCCAAGCTAGTCCAGGATACCAGAAAGTAGGCTCAAGTTAACCTTGTGCGTCGTAGAAAATTACAATTCAGAGACCTTCAAAAGATGACTCTAACATAATGACAGAATTGGTGGTCAAATCCCGAAACAGGGACTTAAGGCCATACTGAGGAACCAACTCTGAAGTGAACAGAGATTAACCTTGCAAAAGCTCAATTTCTTTTCATCTGTTATGTACCTTTGCATTTTACTCTTAATATTAAAGAATTGCTTTATTCTATCCAATGAAATGCTCACGTTAGAGAAAATACATTTTGCTCTGGGAGAAATCATTCAACAGGGAAAGAATCATTATCATTCTGAGTTGTGAAATAATGGGTACAGACAATCTTAGAGTCATATCATTTCATTCCCATGGAACACTGAAATAAAGATTAAGAAAAAGATAAAACCATTAATCATCAAAGGTACCTTAACTTTGGAAAAGGGACTATCTCAGTGCATTTGTGTCCTATGTAAAATCCCAAGTACAGAAAGTAACATTTATGAGAATTTAGCATGAAATTTAAATGTACATTCTAAAAAGTAGAAAAATAAAAAATAGAATAAAGTATGCTGCTAGTAATTTTCATAGTAATATTTCTTTTTTGACCCTAATGTGGCAATGTCTTTCAGATCCCATGAGAAATCTCCTTTTATTTTTATCCTTGTATAACAGAAAAGAATCTTTGTGCCACTGACTTCAAAACAGATAGAGAGAGACACTTCATTTCATCAGTTACTAGATTAAGATACAGATTCTCTCTTTGTTATGTGTTTAACTTTTATAAGACAGTAGAAGGGATTGTAATATGGTTTATTTGAATTCCGTATAAAAAATATGATTGTAGTATCTTTTTTACATGTACAGGAAACATTCAGAAGAAAGGCTTTGTCTACTTGGAGATGCAAAGGTCAAAAGTACTGAGCCTTCTCTAGTTTCCACTCAGCAGCTTTCAAGGCATAGTGACATCAATCTATTACCTCAACAAAATGAAGAACGACACGATAGCATAATGAACTGGTAATATTTAATTTATAAGATGCATACCATTTAGTTCGTTTTTTTCTTAAGAGTTGTTCTGCATGTGCAATTGTCTTGCAGTCGGGATCCTGGAATGGAACTGCGTACAGATGTACATGTGATAGATAAATTGGTTATAAAATCTATTTCCGTGAGATCAAAGGATGTTTTTACTGGAGAGAAAAAAAATACAAACGATAATAATTATACAACTTCAAGGTCAGATATTTAAAACCTTATTTTAATCCTATGATATCAGGAATAGAAAATGTATGCTTCATTTACTGCATAGTCTTCAACCAGTAAAAATGATTTGAGTGTCTTCTAGGATTTAGTTTTAGGAAAACATCATGGAAAAAAACCAAAGTATCTGGCTAAGTTATTTTTGTTTTCAGTTTGCCTAAGTTAAAGGCAGCTAATTGGCCTTCTTTGATTCTTGTATAAAGCTAGTTCTCCATCAAAAGATGGTTTCTGAGAGTAATTGTTGAAATGATCCATAATAGATAGCTTCTAATGCCCATACTCGAGCACAATAAGAACAAGGATTCTCATTTTGACTTTTTTTTGTATCTGAATTTTTGTCGATCATTTTCTTTACAGCAATCACACTTGAAGAGATGGCTATGTTCTCATTTTTTGACAAGAAGCCTTCTTTTTTGACTCAATTGTTTGTCAAGTATGAAGTCATTCAAACATTGTCCTTTCTTGTGAACTAGAAGACGTTGTCATCTTCGTTATGTTAGGAATGGGTCAAAATTTTCTAAAAATTAAGTCTTACGTACAAAAATGTGTGTTTTAGTTCAAAGTGGAACTCCAAATTTTCCATGCAATCAAGCAAATTTTGCAAATTGCTTATTTACTTCTGCTTTCTGTATATTTTAAAGGTGAAGATTTTATGCAGCTGAACCATTTTTTAAAAGTTTCTCCTGTTTCTTGCTTCTGTAATATTATAGCTGTGGAGATTTGGAAATCTTTGACAACCAAGTAACTTTTGCAAAATGCATACCAACTTCTATTCTCCGTTAAAATTTTACTGGGGAACTTTGGAACTATCCTGCAAATGAGCACTCTTCATAAATTATATCTTAATGTGGTGGAAACCTAGACCAGTTTTGCAATCTACTAAAAATTTGCATTTAACAAGCTTGTACCTTGGCGTGCACAAAGGACTTCTATAATCATTTGCATCATTTCTTTTTGTCATTATTGTCTTCCCACTCTCTATATGATCTGCAACTGCAAAACATTTACCCTGCTTGCATTTAAAATTAAATTCCAAGTTGATTACTCATATTATTAGCCCTACCTTCTTTGATCATTTTCTTCTTGTTCACAACATAAACCCTAGATTATTCTCTCATTAACATTGTGTGCATTTCTTATGAAGCCATGATTTTTAGTCTGCAAAATGTTTGAAGGCCTTTTCTGGTATACCTATTGTAATGTCCCCTGCTAGGTTTAGGCCTGTTATAACCAGAATTAACCCATTTTAATATTCTTATGACCTAAACTGAATGGACTAAGTTGCATTGAATCAAATCTATGTTATTCCATAGTTCAAAGTAAGAAAATTTATTCATTTATCATGCTAAAACATATTAGGTAATATGGTTGTTTTACTATTTATAATTCTTATTGTCAATGCTGATCTTATTATTACTTCAGTTTTGAGAAGGAAGAAACATTGGAGGCAAACCAAAGTGCTTCGAGACCATTCAATAGGCTCCCTCAAAGTTTACAGACCCAAGCCCGTATCTTGCCTTGGGACTTGTTGATGTGAGTTTTATTCCACTACAACATGCATAATCAAACACTTAATGTTTCGAAGCGAAACACCAAATACTTTATCCTCTCTTTAATAAGGTCACTTCTTATGCTAAGCTTGCAAACTAAGATCACGAAATGACTTCAAGGTTCCGTCAATTGTGGACACTCGCTCAGTGAAATAATGTGATTTGCTGGATCACCAAGGGGACTTACGTTATTCAATCAATGAATATCAACTTCTTGCACTTCTAAAGATTTAGCTTCACAATGTGCAATGAAAATATAGCTTTGATTTTCCAACTCTTCAACTCTCAACTTAAACTTGAACTTAACTTTACGACTTCTACCTCTAACTATGAATGGAAGGAAGTATGGATGACTTGGATTCAACTAGATGCAATTTTATCTACGACTTCCATCCACCTAGTGCAAGCTTCTAAGGTATGCTTAAAGATTTTCAAATCAATACTTACTCTTCAATCCCATCAAATGGATGTAAACTAAAGATTGGATATCAATTGAAGTTACGTATTTTTAATCACTAGCTTACCACACAAGGCACACTTACAATCAACAAGAGGCTAGTGACCTAGTTTTGTTCGAGTTAGACAAGTAAACATCCACAATTTCTTTCGTTCAACTAAGCTACTTCTAAACAACATGAAATGAAATCCTAAGTTAAGTGCGGATTGAAGAAATCATGCAACACTTCAAAGCAATATTAAGTAATTCACCATGAGGACCGCCAATGAATCATCAATTACTTCAATATCATTATAGAAACAATTTGATCAAGTCTCTCCCTTAACTAGCCTATCTCTATTCCTAGCTCTCTAATCTAACTGTCTAACTATTACAAATGAGAAGGCCTTGGCCTTTTATAGATGTTCAATTACAACGAAGGGCCAAGATTGATTGAAGATCAAGGGTCGCGATTCATCCCTACAAACCCTAATTAGGGTTGCCAAATTTACAACCAATTACATGAGGGCACCAATTCATGGGCCAATAAGAAAATTACAATGATTTTTCCAACCAATGAGAAAATAGAACACTTGGGATTGACTGGGCTTGAATTTGGAATTTTCTTATTGGAGAGGATAGCTAGGTGCCACCTCATCATCTTTATCCTTTAGATTTATTTAATCTTTTGATGAAGAGAAAATATCTCTTGATACTAAACATTTCTAACTTTGATTAAATCTTCCAAAAATATCAGCTTTTTGAAGATGATTGTGATGGCTCATATTCCTAAATTGCTTCATCTTCTTGAATCTTCTACATCTTTTATTTTTGGAATTTTCTCATTGCTTGACTTGAACTTGGTTGTACTTGTAAATTTGGATGGTGAGCTTCATGTAGTTGGGCTTAAAAATTTTCTTTTGACAACCTTGATGTTGAATCCTTCTTCTCATTGAGAGTTCTAGAGCACGAGCCTGATCTTGCTTGAAATTCTTGAGCTTGAGCCTGCCCTCTTGTAGCATCCACTCGAAGCCTTGAAGTCTCGAGCATCTCCTTGCTCTCTAGCTTCTCCTTCTTGAATTCACCTTGCAAAACAAAGGAGAAAAGCATTAAGTTTACCAAAATTGATAAGAAAGCATGAAGTAAAATGTGAAAGTTTCCATGAAATTACATTGCATTAACATCAAATAAGGAGGCAAAAGTGAATTTTCCCAAGTTTAAGATCTTTATCTTTGCAAATTTTCATATTAAAATCTGGAAAAACAAATGAATTTCATGATATTATATACCCAAATTTAGTTTCCTCGCCCTCCTTATCTCTGTTTTTTTAAAGGTAATCTGCTCTTTCATGTGCCAAATTGATGTCTATAGACGTTTCCAACAAATGAAATCGCTGCCCCCTCAAGGTAGTTCACTGTCTCTTCTTTGATTTCTCCACTTCCCTTGTGATAACTCACTGCAAGTTGGGAAATAATTCACTGCCAATTTAGGGAGTAATATGTTGCTGTAGCAGGGACAAAACAATCTTGTTTTGGTTTTGAAATGATCTGGTCTTGCTTCTCTTATATAGGCGATGGGAGCTAGAAATGGCACAATCCCCAATGTGAGTCGACTTGGCTCTTGAAAGCCAATGAAATTATTTAAATTAATTCTCTTTTCAGCTCCTTTAAGGCCGATTTGACTGAAGGGGACAGAGACACATTTTCTCACCAAATTATCAAGTATTCACATCCCTCCACTTCTTTATTTGATTGAACATAATTCTGGGCGGAATTTAGGGTGGTTAGAGGATTTTAGTGTGGGCAGAGATTTGCCATGGTCAAGCATTTTATCCTTGGGGGATGGTGAAATCCAACATCCCTCAAGGAATTACTTTGTTCTCAAAAACTCTTCAACCTTCCAGCATTCATTGCCTTCTCACTTTTTCATCAATTCATCTCGAAAGCAAGGCATGATACCAAACATCTTAAGGCAGAAATTTGGGATGAAGGAGGATTATGGAAACCTCATAGAGGAGCGGAATCCACCTTGTCTAGAGGATTTTTCTCTCAATCATTTGTTTCATTTTCTCCAAACACATAGCTCTCTTATCGAATTCTGGCCACCACTTGACTTCAATCAGCACTCTCATGCTTTGATCTCCACTTCATTTATAAGCCAATTTTGCACTTCAATCCTCATGTAGACAATGGGCGGAAATTAGTGGCCCTTAAGGATTTAGTTCATACTCACAACTTCAACCTTGCCCAGCCACCCTTCTTAGTCTGAATTTTATCTTTTCCTCAAGGTTCTGACCTCCAAACTATTCTCAAAATTGCATCTAATCATCTCAGGATTTGTCCATAGGCGGAATTGAGGAACCTTGCAAGATTTTAAGCCATAAGAGGGGGCGGAAATTTGATATAGTTGAGGATAAAATCCTGGGTAGGGGGAGGATTCCGCCCCTACCCAAGGATTTTGGCATTTCTTACTTAGTCAAATCTCGCCTAATTCTTCTCAAATCTGCCATTGAACTCTCAAGACTTAGTCCCTTGTTGCTTACCTTCTCATACTTCCCAAAGAAAGGCTGAATGATCATCCACATTGGGGTGGAAATTCTCATAGATTGAGGATAAAATCCTAGGTAGGGGGCGGATTCGGTCCCTACCCAAGGATTTTGAATTTCACCTCAACAAAAATCGACTCCAATCACCTCAAATCACCATCCAACATCAAGACCTCCCCCTCAAGTCGCATCATGTCATTAAAAAAGTTTAAGTTTGAGAGGGCGGAAATCTCAAGGGGAAGAGGAAATTTTTCCTCTTGGTAGGCGGAAATCCGAAGTGAAGGAGGAATTTCATCCTTGGACATGGTTAGATTCTGACCTACTGCCAGGATTTTGAAAGCCCAACTCCCATACTTAGTCATTTTTAAGCTCAGGGGCGGGGGGATTTACAAATATAATATTTAAGTTAAAGTTAAAGTTATATTTGTATAAATACTGTCAGGATGTTTGAGATAGGTTTCAGCCTCATAGGAGTTAAAATGTAGATTCTAGATTTTGGGAGGTTTCAAAAAATTCCAGACTTAGCCAAATTTTAGGATTCAGCACGCCTTCAACAATGTTACCTCCCACAACCTTTCATGACTTTCTAAGGTCAAATTGAAGTTGGGACAAGGATTCTCAAAAGGTTTTAACTCATTTCATCACGAATCACTTGGTTTCAACTCCGTCTCCATGACTATCTTAGCTCGACTTTCGCGCATATCCCTGACAAACTTGACCTCCTAACAAGCCAAAATCGCTCAAAATTACTTTCTCGACTCAAAGACTTGAAAATGTTACCAACTAAACCTACCTAAGACCACTACAACTACCACTAAAGAAAAGGAGGGGGTCCCCATTTGTAATGGGGCGATGGTGTGAAAACCTCACAACATCTAGCACCCACCCAAAAGACATGTTCCTGAACATTTCAAGGATAAAGCTCGCTTGGAACGAAGAACCTTTGATCAACTCCACTTTCACCTATCAAACAACTAGGAAATGCCACTCAAAATGGAAGAAACCACAGATTGAACTAAGAGCCTTCATCTTTGATTACCCATGTGTGTGCAAGTGTATTCATTCCCTGCTCGACAAGAATCTAGAAAGATTCTTAGATCCATTCCACTTGGCTATTTTGATATCCTTACTTCAAAAGCATCTTGGATAGAGCCTCGCTGCCAGTTAGGCGTCCATAGGCCTAATGAGGTTATCGCCATGGTCAACCACGAACATTGCTCTAACTTTAGTGATCTTTTATTGGGTAGCACTGGTAGAGATATTTGCACACCCAGAGCCAAATTACTTCATTTTCTATCATTTTCATTTTTTATTTTTTAATTTGCATTCTTTCTTTTCTTTCCTTTTGATACTGCTTTTCTTTTCTTTTCAATCTTTTGTTTTGGCTTACAAGTAGTAAGCTTGTAGAGGGTTTGGAAAACCACAGTGGCGTTGAAGCAGGTGTATGATTTTCACCAATTCCAACTTCACTTTGAAAACTCCCGAAGAACTCAAAGCAATTAAGTGTGAGTAAAATGTTGTAATCGAAAGACTTAGGTACTCAAAACACAACCATCATCCAATCCAAATTTAGGACAAATCCTTTTTGCAAGATAAGGTTATTAGGAATCCAATCTCCAATTTGAGGAACCTCACAAAGAGATATCCAAGAAATATACCAAACCATGCCTTTCTCACAAATTGGGATCCCTCTAACTAAACTAACCAAAGAAAACACCTAAACTAAAGCAGACTGAACAACTAGAGAAAACAACTACTGAACTACTTGGGTCAAATGACTCAAGGCAAACCTACAAACTGACTCCCTAAAGCAAACTAAGCTAGACTCAAGGAAAATTACTCTTTAGGCTCCCAAGACAACCAAACTAATTGACAAAAAAGAAACCTATACTAACCTTCTTGAACCAAGTGGTTCAAGACAAACCTACCCTAACTAGGCACAAGACTCTAAAGGGATGACACTCAAAAGAGCTATACATATACTGGATCGAAAATGGTTTCTCAGGATGCTCAAGAGCAACAAGGCTTGGGTGATGGTTCTCAATCTTGCAAACTCATCCTTGTACTTTGAAAAAAAAATTGCCTCCTCACATTCAAACTCAAGAAATTCATCATGTAAAATCAACAGTTGAGGCAATTCATGAGGTCCATGGTTACTCCAAATGCAAGTTTTCGTTCCTAAGCCTCCATAATCAAAATAATAACTTTCAAAACTTTCAACATTAAGAGAAGGGAAAGAGACAACCTGATGTGCTTCAAATGGCATGCCATGCTCGAATCCTTGTTGATCATCCACAGCCTCAGGAGGCCGAAGTTGGTGATGGATCCTACCACTGGTGTCAACATCAAACTCGTGAGCAATCAAGGAAGGATTAGTCTTCAAATCAAGGCCTTGGAATATTTCTTTTGGAGGCATGTCCTTGTACAACATAAACCACGCATCCTTGTGAGTCCCCTCAAGTGCATCCTCGCAAATCAAGGATTCCTTGATGAGTTCTCCCTCAAATATTTCTTCAAGTTGTTCAAATGCAAGGTCCAACTGTAGCACCAACCCGAACTGTTCTCCCATGGAGTTGCATGTAGTTCTTTTTTTAGAAACATCTTGCAATTCTTCATGCGTACACTCACCAAGCATGGCATCCTCGCAACTGATAGGAAAATCATCAAACAACTTCATGAGTTCATCAAATTCAATCTCAAGTGGTAAAATCTTTAGGGGTTAGAGCTGATGGTGAATCATGCCACTTGCAGTAACTTGATCATCTTGAAATACCCTTTGTAATGAATCCATTTCCTTCATGATATCCTTTAGCACCTCCAAAGAACATGGTGGTGATGATGCTTTTGAGTGCCTTGTCAAACCGTTCTTCATATTTTGATTCATTTGTGATAACTTGTGATTCCTTGTTCATCTAATCCACTCGACTGTCTTCCTCTCCAAGGGTGTTTGAAACCGCTTGCAATTCATCCTCAAGAATTCAACTTTGTAGCATGAGGGAAATTTCACCAAGGATTACTTCTTCAAACTTGCGATGATTCCTTTCATGTTCTTCAAGATGTCGATCTTTGCCTTCTATGCTTCCTCTTCCTTGGATGAACTCTATAGATCCCTTGATCTTCTTTTCAACCTCTTCTCTTTGTGATGTAATGTATGAAAGTTGATCCTCCACTTGGTTATCTTGATCATTAAACTCAACCATGCTTCCTTGATGCAACTCATTTCCTTCCTCATCCTTTGGTTCCCACCTTGAGTGATAGGTGTCTTCTTCATTCTTTGGTGTCCAACTTGAAAGCTGGAAGAAATCCTTGCCACCTCTTGTCAATACTTCCTCATACCAACCCATTTGGAACTTGATTAAGTCAATGGTGCCTTGACAAGATGGGCAAGTAGATTTCGAATATGAAAGGCTATGCATACTGCACCAACATTGCCAAGTATTTCCTCCATGTCCCTTTCTTGGTTTCCTATTAATATCTTCTTTGAACACAAGAAAATCCAATTCTGAACTGACAAGTATCACAGGCTCATACATTTCTGAAAAAGAAATTCTTCCTCGTAATGCCAAATTCACTCTCAAGAGAAAATTTAAACAATGTATTTCCTCATGCTTTGTGGTACCATGCATCCTACACTGCCCTGATGCTGCAAGCTGAGATAATCCAAGTGGGTGTAATCATTTGTTCAAATCAAACCAAATTGGGAGAACATCCACTGCATGTCCATTGAGAAACCCTCACTTTTTTTGGATTTTTAGATTTTTCAATTTTTTATTTTTTATTTTTCAAAATTCACTTTTTTGGGGGGATTTTTCACTTTTTCAAAAATTTCACTTTTTTTTTTGATTTTTCAATTTGTGAGTTTGTTGTTGGTAATTTCTTGCTGCTTGTTTGGGCATATCCCCGAGCACGACTGCTCCAAGTGGTATTAGAGCAGGTTTGAGGAGAATTGAAGGTGTCGAAAAAATTAAAGTTCTGAAGGAGTTTTTTGTTGTGGGTAAGAAGAGGAAAAGAGCAGACCTGCAAGTGCAAAGAACTTTTGTGAAATGACACAAGGAGGATGTGGTAGGGGAAGAGGAGCACATAGAGGTGAAATGTTCCTAACTGGTTTCTTCCCAAAGTTGCCTGATATATTTTTATTTCTTTGACTGCTGAAACTGATATTTTCCTAAGGCGTGTAATGAGTGTGTATGTTCTTTCTATATTCAATCCTTCTACGAAGAATATGATAGAGGAACACCAATCGCTATTGGTCCCTAATGCTAGGTTAGATGTAACAATAATTTGAACAATAAAGGAGTGTTGCAGACATGTAAATCAATGGCCTGATATCGAATTGATATTTAGAAATAATAACAATAATACAACCACACTAACATGCAAATTCTCCCAAACTAGTACAGTCCATATCGTATCGATTTTAGATGTTTTAGAGAAGTATAGAAACTGAAGGTTTATACTCCTATCGGTATTAACGCCTGGAGGTGATGGACTTTGTCTTAGTTGGCGTGGACTGTCATGTAATCATAGTTCGCGGAACATATTGTTTTGGGCGTGTCTGCCCGATAGTGCGAAGAGCATGTGTATCTGGCACCAATCTGCAAGTCGTTCCTAGTGTCCACTCCCCACGCCCGGACCCGTCTATTCCCCACGCTGCTTTTGTTGTTTACGTTGCCTGTAGGCGCGCAGACAATGCTTGGTATCAATGCTACCACGCCATAGCAGAGTGTGGACTGCTGGTGTTACAAACAACTAGCTCCCAGTCACGCTGCCAACTAGGGACCACAGCTTATCTGCCCTTCTTCACGCGATGACACTATAGAGAGTGATCTCGCGTTAGCAACACGAGAAGGACTGTGCAAAGCTCCGTCTAGAGTCCTTCCAGTGGCCACAGTAAATGTTGTAGCCTGTATCAACTTTCCATGTCCTCAATGTGATGATGCCAATGTGAGGATTCTCAGCCATACGGAAATAACAGTGATGAGGGAGTTTTAAACATTCACCATAGCCATTTCTAGTGTGTACGACACTGTGTATTTCAGTATATTTCCCTTATCAACAATACCAGTTCGGATTTCCAATATATCTTTTCCAAATGTATAGAGCTAGCTAATGCAATATGAGGATTTCTCAATTCTGGAAACTATCGATTTCTTTGAATGCTGTGTAAGAATGCTGATAAACTTAATTCTGTAACTTACTTGATGAGCTTAATATGAAATCTGAATGATTCCACCACAAATGAGAAAGTCGGGGCTACGTCCAACTTCCCAATATTTCTTCAAGGGGCTACGTCCTCAAGAAATAGACCAGTCACAATTGCAACCAGATTCGTTTATCTTTTTTTTATAAATTCCATGGTGCTTTCCCAAGAAAGCCTTTTTCTTATATAACCTCGAAGTGAGGGAAAACACCACAACTTAAGCAATGTGGGATAAAAGTGCTCACTTAAGTTACTTTAAGTCACTTAAGTCACTTTTATAAAATAAAGTAACTTAAAGTCATAAAGTGACTTTATAATATCCTTTTATAAAATAAAGTAACTTGACTTTAAAAAAAGAGCCCAGATAATAAATATTTGCCCACTGAAGCCTGTGACTGGCTGGCATCCTCTGAAAGAAGCCATTAGCCTATCCAGATGGGAAGATAGACTAATTAGGCGCCATAATGGCCTACTTCGGAGAAGGGGACATTGCAGTCCTCCCTTCCCGGGATTGCTTGCCCTCAAGCAATCTCAATGCTGGATGTTGCAGAATAGACTCACCCTCCCATGTAGCATTCTCTATCGGTAAGTCCTTCCATCGAATCAAGTATTCTCTGATGCCCCCTTTCCACAGTTTCCTTTCTCTGATCTCAATCACCTCAGCTGGAACCATAATCAATTTTCCTTCCTCGTCAAGCGGGGGTAAACCAACTTAAGGAACTGTCTGCTGTCCAATTGCCTTCTTGAGGCAAGACACGTGAAAAACATGAATCCAACTGTCTGTCGGTAGCTCAAGCTCGTACGCCACCTCACCAACCCTCCTGGAGATGCGATAGGGACCATAAAACCGGGGCTTGAGCTTTTCTGACCCACTCTTCTTTAGAGAACTCTGCCCGTAAGGCTGAAGACAGAGGTAAACCATATCTCCTGACTCGAAACTCCGCTCTGTCCGATGTCGATTAGCATACATCTTTTGTTGATTCTGTGCCCTTTGAATGTTCTCTCTGAGAGACCTAAGGATATCCTGATGGTCCTGTAGCCAGTCTCTTGCAATCGGTGTCCTACTGTCCTGAAGATTCAAGTCTATAAAAGATAATAGCTCGCTGCCATAAAGAGTTCGAAATGGTGACATGCCAATAGTCATGTGATAGGTGGAGTTGTAGCAAAACTCCCCCAAATACAGCCTTCTAACCCAAGCCCTCTGTTGCCCTGCTACATAATTCCGGAGATAACCTTCTACCCATTTGTTCACAATCTCCGTTTGGCCATCTGTCTGCGGATGGTAACTGGTGCTAGGAGTCAATTCAGTGCCTGCCAGTCTGAACAACTCCTGCCAGAAGGTGCTGAGAAACTTACTATCCCTGTCACTCACAATGGTCTTGGGAAGACCGTGCAGCCTAAAGACTTCTCGGAAGAATAATTCAGCTACCTGCGCAGCTGACCAATCTGCTGCAATAGCAAAGAAATGAGCAAACTTAGTAAGTCTGTCCACCACCACATATATGTTGTCCTTGCCTTGTACTCTCAGCAAACCAGTTTGAAGTCCATCGAAATACCTTCCCAATTCTGGGCTGGAATGGGTAGGGGCTGCAGTAAATTGGCCGAATGCTCGTGTTCGGACTTGTTTTGCTGACAAGTCTGACACTCTCTGACATACTGGAGGACATCATCTTTGAGGCCCTTCCATGAGAACCTCTCTCTAACCCGCCTGTAGGTTTTGAAAAAACCTGGATGTCCTGTTGTGGGCGCATCATGAACAACCCTCATTATCTTAGCCTTAAGCTTAGAATCTGGCACTAGGTAGATCCTGTCCTTATAGAAGATGATGTCATCAATTACCTTGTACCTGTTATCTGGGGACTGACCATCCATAATCTGACAAGCTTGAGTATTCTTAGAATACTCAACCAATAAATGGGATTTCCAATCAACGGAAATCTCTGACAGGATACAACAAGCTGCAACCGAGTGTCTCCTAGAAAGTGCATTGGCCACAATATTATTTTTGCCTTTGACATACTCAATGTCAAAATTGTATGCTTGGATTTTACTGACCCATTTTTGTTGTCTTTCGTTCAACTCTTTCTACTCCAAGAAGTAGCGCAGGCTGTTGTGATCCGTTTTAACTGTAAACTTGCCGCCTACCAGATACTGTCTGAATTTAGCCAAGGCGTGCATGATGGCAAGCATTTCTTTGTCATACGTAGAGTACAACCTCTCATTGTCCTTAAGTTTCCTGCTCTCATATGCTATGGGATGCCTGTCCTGCATCAATACTGCACCAATCCCATTACTTGAGGCATCACACTCTAGAACAAATGGACGAGAGAAATCTGATAGTGCTAGAACCAGGCACGTACTCATGACACTCTTGAGTCTATCAAAGACTATCTCTGTCTCACCTGTCCACCTGAAAGCCCTTTTCGAGTGAGATCGGTGAGGGGTGCTGTTGTCTGAGAGAATCCCTTTACAAACCTCTTGTAATAAGAACATAACCCAAGGAACCCTCTCAAGTCTGACACATTCCGCGGTGGCGGCCAATCATGGATTGCCTGTATCTTCTCCTGATGAACCTTAATTCCATCTGCCCCTATCACATGTCCCAGGTAGAGGATCTCAGTAAACCCAAACTCACACTTGGATTCTTTTGCAAACAGAGACTGATTCTCCATGATGCTATGAACCTCATCCAAGTGTCTCAAGTGCTCCTCCCATGTCTTGCTGAAGACTGAGATGTCATCAAAGAATACCAGGACATTCTTGCGTGACTGCTTTTTGAATATGTGATTCATGCAAGACTTAAAGGTAGCTGGAGCGTTAGTGAGCCCAAATGGCATCACTAGAAACTCATAGTGCCCGCAGTGACATTTGAATGTTGTCTTATGAACATCCTCCTCACGGACACGTATCTAATGGTACCCTGATCAAAGATCTATCTTCGAGAAGTAGACTGCCCCATGTAGCTCATCTAGCAGCTCATCAATCTGGGGGATGGGGTACCTGTTCTTAATGGTCCTCTTGTTCAGTGCACGGTAATCAATACACGTGCGAAGAATACCATCCTTCTTCACCAAAACCACTGAAGAAGCGAAGGGATTGCAACTGGGCCTGATGTGTCCCATGTCAAGGAGTTCCTTTATCGTCTTCTCTATTTCCTCCTTATAATGCCTAGGATGATGATAAGGGGTAGTAATCACAGGCTTAACGCCCTCCTCCATCTCAATGATGTGCTCAAACCCTTTGTCTGGAGGTATGCCTGATGGAATGTCCTCAAAAACCCGCTTGTGCTTATCAAGCAACTTCTGAACATCAATGTGAACCTGCTACCCTGAATCTGGTGTGGGTTTAGAGGATATGAAGCACTGGGCTGCCCACTCCATGTCACTATGCCTCATGATGGCCTCCATCCTGTGGGTCGACACTAATCTGGGCCCGCCATCTGGCATGGCCTTAAGAATCATCTACTGATCACCCTGCATAAACTCCAATTGTTTCATTTTGTGATCAATGGTGTACCTCTCTAGAGTCTATAACCATTGCATACCCAAAATAGCATCCTCTGTCTAAATCAATGACATAAAAGTTAGCCTCTAGAAGGTAATCTCCAAAGTGAATTGGAAGACCGGAGATCTTCCCTGTACAGCTCAACAAGTCCCCTCCTGCCACCTTGACCTCAAACTCGAGAATGCCATCTACCTGTAGCCTCCTCCTGGAGACCATACCCGTGCTGATAAAATTATGTGTAGCACCTGTATCTAAAAGGCAAACGATCCTATGTCCTCTAACCACTCCCTTCAAACGAAAAGGGTGACATGTGGTAATCCCTGAAAGGGATGCTAAAGTAACTGGGGGCTGCTTGTGGGGGCCTTTCTTCTTTTTTTCTTCTGCTGATTGCTCTACCTGAGCCTCTTCATCGCTGTCCTCCTCATCGCTGCCCTCATACTGCTCATACTCACCATCAGAAGCCACCTCAATATAATGTATTTTGCCTTTCCCAAGGCACCTGTGGTCTGGAGTCCAAGGCTCCCTGCAAGTAAAGTATAACTTCCTCAACTCATTTCTGGTCTCAAAATCCAACCTAGGAGGCATACTCTTATTCTTCATTTTATTCTTTTGGAATGAAGAGGATCTCTTAGGTGGCTGTAATATGGAGTGAATCCAAGTCATGTGCTAACTTAATAGCGTCATCCAAGGTGTCTGGCTTGAGAACTCTAACCAGTCCTCTGAATTTATCCTGCGGGCCCTCAATAAACAACATTACCTTTCTCTTCTTAGACATGTCCGGAACCATAATGGAGATCCTCTGAAACTCATCAATATAATGCTCTAATGATCCACTCCGTTTCAGCTGAGCTAACTCCCTGTAGTAGACCTCTATGTCCTTCCTATCAAAACGAGTGATCAATTTCGTGCTGAAGGTCTCATACAAAGTAATCAATCCGTGATCCTGGGTGACAAGATCGTGATGCCACCAATCATATGCAGCTCCCTCTAAATGCTTAGTGGCAAATTTAATTGCTCAGTCTCAGACATGGGTTTGAGAGTCAAGAAGGTATCTAGCTTGCGAATCCAAGCTCGAGCGGATGTCCTACCGCTGCCATCAAATGTAGGGAGAGTCAACTTATTCATAACATGTTTTAAGTCCCTGTTTTGATCTCGGGGTCTACAATCCTGATGGGTCCTGCCGAACTCTCTCTTCTGAACCATGTACTAGGGAAAGGTCAAATCTACCTTGACATTATCTGGTAACATATTTCACTCATCGTGCATGGTCATCACATTCTATGGAAGAATGCCTGCTGCCTCTAGCGGTGCTACCTCCTCCCCTGCATTATTATCCTCAAAGTTAGGCATAAGGGGCCTATCAGAAGTACGAGTGGAGGCCCTACCTACCCTAGGTGATCCCGCTACACTGCCTCCACCACTGTGATGGCTACGGGGTCTCCTGGATGCTACTGTCAACTGCTGGATAACCCCTGTAAGCTGGTGCAGTACATCAACAATATGGTCTTGTCTGCCTCGTATGGCCCTCAATGTTTCCCTGGCCTCTCTATCTGTCTACTCAGCCATATTAGTACTCGGAGTAACCTGTTCAAAAATAAACTCCTCGTCTTTTGTATGATTGTTCTCTATATCAACCTGTACAGAAGAATCTGTCTGTTCCTGTTCAGCTCAGTTATGTCTAAAACCGCGTGACCTGTGCCTGCTATGCATACCTGGCCAACATAGCTCCTGCTGAACCAATTGAAAGTCTGAAATAATTCCACCAGGATGGCAAGATCAAGGATTTGATACCACTGAAATGTTCCTAACTGGTTTCTTCCCAAAGTTGCCTGATATATTTTTATTTCTTTGACTGCTGAAACTGATATTTTCCCAAGGCGTGTAATGAGTGTGTATGTTCTTTCTATATTCAATCCTTCTATGAAGAATATGATAGAGGAACACCAATTGCTATTGGTCCCTAATGCTGGGTTAGATGTAACAATAATTTGAACAATAAAGGAGTGTTGCAGACATGTAAATCAATGGCCTGATATCGAGTTGATATTTAGAAATAATAACAATAATACAACCACACTAACATGCAAATTCTCCCAAACTAGTACAGTCCATATCGTATCGATTTCAGATGTTTTAGAGAAGTATAGAAATTGAAGGTTTATGCACCTGTTGGTATTAACACCTAGAGGTGATGGACTTTGTCTTAGTTGGCGTGGACTATGTCATGTAATCACAGTTCGTGGAACATATTGTTCTGGGCGTGTCTCCCCGATAGTGGGAAGAGCGTGTGTATCCGACACCAATCTACAAGTCGTTGCTAGTGTCCACTCCCCACGCTGAGACCTATCTATTCCCCACGCTGCTGTTGTTGCTTACGTTGCTTGTAGGCGCGCAGTCAATGCCTGATATCAATGCTTCCACGCCACAACAGAGGGTGGACTGTTGGTGTTACAAACAGCTAGCTCCCAGTCATGCTGCCAATTAGAGACTACAGCTTATTTGTCCTTCATGCGATGACACTGCAAAGAGTGATCCCACATTAGCAACACGGGAAGGACTGTGCAAAGCTCTGTCTAGAGTCCTTCCAGTGGCCACAGTAAACGCTATAGCCTGTATCAACCTTCCATGTCCTCAACGTGATGATGCCAATGTGAGGATTCTCAGCCGTACGGAAATAACAGTGATGAGGGAGTTTTAAACATTCACCATAGCCGTTTCTAATGTGTACTACACTGTGTATTTCAGTATATTTCCCTTATCAACAATACCAGTTCGGATTTCCAATATGTCTTTTCCAAATGTATAGAGCCAGCTAATGCAATATGAGGATTTCTCAATTCTGGGAACTATCGATTTCTTTGAATGCTGTGTAAGAATGCTGATAAACTTAATTCTGTAACTTACTTGATGAGCTTAATATGAAATCTGAATGATTCTACCACAAATGAGAAAGTCAGGGCTACATCCAACTTCCCAATATTTCTTCAAGGGACACTACATCCTCAAGAAATAGACCTGTCACAATTGCAACCAAATTCGTTTATCTTTTGTTTATAAATTCCATGGTGCTTTTCCCAAGAAAGCCTTTTTCTTTTATAACCTCGAAGTGAGGGAAAACACCACAACTTAAGCAATGTGGGATAAAAGTGCTCACTTAAGTTACTTTAAGTCACTTAAGTCACTATTATAAAATAAAGTAACTTAAAGTCATAAAGTGACTTTATAATATCCTTTTATAAAATAAAGTAACTTGACTGAAGAAAAAGAGTGCGGATAATAAATATTTGCCCACTGTGACTGGTTGGCATCCTCTGAAAGAAGCCATTAGCCTATCCAAATGGGAAGATAAACTAATTAGGCACCATAATGGCCTACTATGGAGAAGGGGACATTACAAGAGGTGTAGACCCTGTCATGATGTAGATGTTGAGAGGAATAACAGCCATACTGGAAACCATTGAAACATCACAGCGTAGAGGTATTCATTTTGAAGATGTAAGTGATGAGGAAGATGAACAAGTTGAGGTAGCAAGAAGAAGAAACCCAACCTGGGCTCGACCAAGGAGAGGAAAGGTTTATTCAAGCCATAACCAGAGTAAACACCAGACCTCGTTTTGACCCTCCAAGCTATAATGGTAATTTGAATCCAGATGAATTGCTGGATTGGGTCTCCGAACTGGAGAAATATTTTGAATTTGAAAGTACAAAAGAAGATAAAAAGGTTAAGTATGCATGTACGAAGTTGAAAGGTTATGCATTTCTTTGGTGGGATCATTTGCAAACTGATAGACAGCGAAGAAGAAAAGATAAAATAAAATCATGGGATAGAATGGTAACAAAGTTGAAGGCAAAATGTTTGCCAGCAGACTACCATATGATTTGTTTTGAAAATTGCAAAATTTGAAGCAAAGAGAAACAAGTGTCAAGGAGTACACAAGAATTTTATCGATTGAGCATACGAGCAGGCCATGTTGAAGATGATGTAGAGCAAGTTTCAAGGTATTTGAATGGTCTGCATATGTCAATACAAGATGAAATAAGTTTATTAAAGCTGCATAATATTGAAGATGCCTATCAATATGCTTTGAAGGCTGAAGAGAAATTGAATAGAAAACAACAAAATAATAATAGAGGAAGAGGCAGAAATACACATGGTAGAAGTCAGCATAGTGGTGGAAGAGGAAATTCTACCAAACAAAATGAAGATGGTACCTCTCAGGTGAGTTCATACACTCAAGAAACGAGAGGTGGAAGAAATTTCAAAGGAAGAGGAGAGAATCCTTTAGAGGACGTGGAAATTTTGGAAGAGGAAGAGACTTCACTGGTACATGCTACCAATGTGGAGAAATTGGGCATAGAGCCTTTGAATGTCCACATATACAGCAAAGGAAAAGAGGCCAGATTTCATGTGGCCCAAACAGAAGATGAAGTTGGAGAAACTTTAAGATAAGGAGAGAATTTTGAGGATGGAGAATCTTTAATGATGAGACGGATATTGTTAAATCCAGTGAAGGAAGAAGCTAAAGCAGTTCAAAGGAGAAATTTGTTTAGAACCAGATGTAAGTCTGGTGGAAAATGTTGTAAAGTGATTGTAGATAGTGGTAGCACATACAATATTGTGTCTGAAGAAATGGTAAGAAAGTTGAAGCTGAAACGGTTGAAACATCCCAGCCCATACAAAGTTTCGTGGGTGCAAAAGGAGCATCAATTGTTGGTAAAAGAACAATGTTTGGTTAATTTTCAGATTGGTAATTATACAGATGAAATATTATGTGATATAATGCCCATAGATTCATGTCACATCTTGCTGGATAGGCCTTGGCAATATGATAGGCAAGCTGTTAATGATGGAAAAAATAATACATATACTATTAAGACGGATGCGCAACAATTTATTTTGAATTTAATGAAGAATAGAGAGAAGATGTTGAAGGAAGTTCATGAGTTTGTTTAGTTTCTGGAAAAAAATTCTTGAAAGACTTGAAAAAAGAGGGAGTTTGTTTTGCTTTTGTTTCCTAGCCAATGCAAAATGGGACAACAAACAAAGAAGAGAATTTTCCTATGGAAATTCAAGAGTTGATTGATGAGTATGCGGATATTATGATGAAAGAATTACCAAATGGATTGCCACTATTAAGAGAAATCAATCATTGTATGAATTTAATTCCAGGCTCAAGTTTGCCATATAAAGCACCATATAGAATGACACCATAGGAAAATGAGGAAATAAATAGACAAGTCCAGGAGTTCTTGGAGAAAGGGCTGATTAGGGAAATCTCAATCCATGTGCTGTACCAACAGTGTTGGCACCAAAGAAGGGAGGTGAATGGAGGATGTGCACAGATTCTAGAGCTATTAATAAGATCACCATTAAATACAAATTTCCAGTACCCAGAATGGATGATTTAATGGACTGTTTGAGTGGAGCAAGGTATTTTACAAAAAAGGATTTGAAAAGTGGATACCATCAAATTAGGATTCGTGAAGGGGATGAATGGAAAACAACATTTAAAACAAAAGATGGATTGTATGAGTGGCTGGTCATGCCATTCGGATTGACAAATGCACCCAACACCTTCATGAGATTGATGAATCATGTGTTGAAGCCTTATCTTGGTAAGTTTGTTATTGTATATCTTGATGATATTTTAATTTTCAGCAAAACCAAGGAAGAACATTTGGAGCATATTAGGAAAGTATTGCAAAATTTAAGAGAGGAAAACCTAATGGTGAATCTGAAAAAGTGAACTTCCATGAAAAAGGGATTAGTTTATTTGGGATTTGCTAAAAAGGGATCTCGAAAAGGTAAAGGTCATTGTTGATTGGCCATCTCCAAGAAGTATGTTTGAAGCCCAAAGTTTTCATGGGTTGGCGGGCTTCTATAAAAAGTCCATAAGAAATTTTAGTGGGATATGTGGTCCCATAACTGAAACAATGAAGGGAGTAAGGAAATAATTCAAGTGGACAGCGACATTAGAGAAGACTTTTCAGTTATTGAAGAAGAAAGTGACAGAGCAGCTCTAATGACTTTTCAGTTATTGAAGAAAAAAGTGACAGAGCAGCCAATGTTGGCACTACCAGACTTTGGAAAAGTATTCCAAGTTGACTATGATGCAAGTGGAACAGCAATAGGAGTTCTCAGCCAAGAGGATGAACCAATAGCATACTTCAGCAAGAAGTTGAATGAAGCAAAAATAAAGTATTTTGTATAATATCAAGAATTTTATGCAATTGTGCAGGCACTCAGGAAGTGGAGACATTATTTGTTACCAAAGGAGTTCGTTTTGTATGCAAATCATCATGCATTGCAATTCATTAACAGCCAAGGTAAGTTAAACCAGAGGCATATGAAATGGGTTGAGTTTCTTCAAAGCTATTCTTTTGTTTTAATTTTTAAAACATAAAAGTGGTAAATCCAATAGAGTTGTTGATGCACTAAGTAGGAGTTTGTTGTTAAATGATATGAAAGTGAATGTTGTTGGATTTGATTCTTTGAGTGAGTTGTATGAACAAGACCCAAATTTTAAAGAAGCATAGGCAACGTGTAAGAGTTCAGTTGGAATGGATCGAAACCCATGGCTAGAGTATTTTATTCAAGAGAATTTGTTGTTCAAAGGTAAGAGATTGTGCATACCTCAAGGTTCCATGAGGGACAATTTGATAAGAGAAAAACACAGTGTTGGGTTGGATGGACATTTTGGCATGGGTAAAACCATAGCTCTGTTGGGTGAGAGTTATCACTGGCTAGAGATCAGTGCTGATGTAAAGAAGATGGTTCAAGGATGTAGAATATGCCAGCATGCAAAGGGGGTGAAACAAAATACTGGGTTGTATAAGCCACTACCAATACCATAGAGGCCATGGGAACATACTAGTATGGATTTTGTTTTGGGATTGCCTCAAACATAGAGAGGTAATGATTCAATTTTGGTTGCAGTTGATAGATTTTCTAAAATGGCTCATTTTAGTCCCTATCAAAACACTAGTGACGCTTCCCATATTGCCAATTTGTTTTTCAAAGAAGTATTTCGGTTGCATGGTTTCCCTAAAAGTATTGTTTCAAATCAAGATACAAAGTTTGTTGGCCATTTTTGGCGTACATTGTGGAAAAAGTTAGGCACACAATTGATTTTCAGTTCAACATACCATTCACAAAAAGATGGCCAGACTGAAGTTGTGAATATAAGCTTGGGTAATTTGTTGCGATGTTTGGTTGGTGAAAAACCAAATCAATGGGATTTAACATTGTCACAGGCTGAGTTTTCCTATAATAACTCAATTAATAGAAGTATAGGAAAGAGTCCATTCAATGTTGTTTATGGATGCATGGATGAGCTCAGAGATAGTGCAGATCTAGTGAGGAAGACTGTTATAGCTAAAGATTTTGTAGAATATATCAGAGATTTGCACAAGGAAGTGAAGAAGAAATTGGAGAAGAGTATTGCCAAGTACAAAAACTATGCTGATATGCATAGAAGAGAGCATAAATTTCAAGTTGGTGAGCTGGTATGGGTTCATCTGAGAAAAGAAAGGTTTCCACAGGGAACCTATAATAAATTAAAATGGAAGAAGATAGGTCCATGTAGGATCTTGACGAAGTTTTCAGCTAATGCCTATGAAGTTGACCTTCCGAAGGACATTGATATCTCACCTATATTCAACGTTAGTGATTTGTATAGGCATTATGAGGGAGAGACTAGTACAACAACACATCTACCAACAGAGATAGATCATAAACCAACATGGATTGAGCAATTACCTGAAAAGAAGGTTGAGAATGTGGATGCTATAGTTGATTCTAGAGTTGCAAAGAAAACCCAAGGAAAGGAATACATGGAATATTTGGTTCATTGGAAGGATAAACCGGCTGAGGAGGCATCATGGTTGAAGGCAAATGAGTTGGCTAAGTATGGAATTCCAATTCCAAATTGGTCCAAATGATCATGAGTTCATTCTCATGAATCATTTCTCTACCTGGGGTGTTTGATGCAGGAGCATCCAGGTGTATGTGCAATCCTCATCATCCAAAAAAATAAATTTTGGTTTTGGTCTAAGTTTTGTTTTTGTTTGAAATCAATCATCAGGAGCCGTCTGTAGCTATTAGGAGCTGCCATGCTAGTTACGGTTTTGATTTTCAGTTTTGGCTTGTTTTGGGTTCAGTAGTCAGAAGCAATCAAGAGTGATCCGAACCAATCAAGAGCTGATGGGTGTTGTCCAAAATAATCAATGCATTAGAATTAGGATATATATATATATATATATATTCTCTGTGGCTGCTGAATTTTTTTCATCTCCTTAATTTAAACTTGGAAAGACTATTCACTTCCCTCCTCTTGACTATTCATTTCCCTCATGTATATATATGTATTTGAACTCTTTTGTAAGGGTCTGCTTCTTTTTGGGGGTTCTTTTGGATAGTTATTTTCGGATTGTTGTTGATTTTGGAGGCAAAATGTCTCTTCATGTTTCATACGTAGTAATTCTAGTTTCTGTGTGTTGTTGAAATTCAATTAATTGTTGCAATTTATTTGTGAGTTGTTGGTAATTTCTTGATGCGTGTTTGGGCATATCCCCGAGCACGGCTGCTCCATTATCTAGAAATTTAAGAAAAAGAACACCAAGTGTACCTTCTTGATATTAGATGGATCAAGTGAATCGTTGATGGTTTGTCAAAAGATAACATGAGTCAGGTGGTAAGGGTTACGGTTCCCTTCAAAAATTGTTTTTACCTTAATCGAAAACATGAGTCAGGTGGGAGAAAAGATTCATGTAATGTTCCCATTTTTACACCTTTCTATTTAGTAGGCGTTGGCCCCTTTTTTAGGTTTTCAGTAGGTCTCCTAATGTTTTGGGAGGGTTCATTTGTTTTTGGTGATCTTAGTTCTCAGTTTCAGTGGGTTTCAATATTAATTGCTATTGTTAGTAAGTGTTTGCGTGACACAAATTTTTCTACCTATTTCCTAGGTGGGTTTTCTTTGGTCCTTGGAGAACATACTATTTATATTACGTGGTTACTTGGCATCAATATTTTTGGGTTTTTCTATGTAAAGAGCCTGCTTGGCTCTTTCTTGGAATTTCAATTTCAAGATTCACTTTGCACTAAAGATAAACTTATACTTTCTATGAAATCAAATATTTTTATAATTTTTCAAAATATAAACCAGTATTGTAAATGACATCAAATAACTCTCCAATCCCTTGGATCAAATACCAATCATGTTATATATATATGAGTTGTAAGTATCATCTAATGGATAATCGAAATCCAACAAATGTTAGGCATCTATGCTACCTCAATGATTCCACGCATGCTAACTGCGAAATCCACTGCTGGCCGCGTGATGACTGCTGGCCGCATTACCTCTCCACACCGTCATACACTCCAATAGCTAGCCACGGCTAGTAGACTGGATGCGACAGACTTGATTGCAATGACATCCAAATCAAAGTCTTTCTCACGCCACGCGGACTCCACCTTCCTTGTATAAACCGCGGCTCCAATTCACAAGAATGCGTGAGCTATGCCACCACGACAATTCTGAGACATTGCCGCCACACCACACAATTCATTGGACGTCCATAGTCCAATTCAAAGTGCTTCAAACCAGATCGAATTCACAATTCGATCATCCAAGTTTTGTAAACCCTCACCAATACTCCAATTCGATAGTTGTATAAAAATGCATAAGATGATTTTCTCTTTTCTTTTCAAAATCATTATATAAAACTCAATCTTCACCTTGAAGCTTGATTTTTAAGTCTTCATCCAGATCCTTCACATAACTTAAAACTTATTCCCTCCAAACTTAGGATATTAGCCAAATTAATGATATCCATCTTAAATAATAAAGTTTCTTATAAAACATAAGATATCATTAAACATTAATGATATAACTTTTAACTCCAAGATTAATTAATTAAGGAAGATTTAATTAATCAAATTGATCCATCTCCAAATCATGCTGAACACTGAATTCCACCATCCAGAAATAGAAATTGGCAAGAGGTGACTTACCCAAAATAGTAAGTCTCCCCAACTCACCCCAACAATGAGCGATCCTGACATCTGAAATCTCAGAATGGAGACCAACCATTGGCTCTGCCAAACAACCCCCTCTGACAACTGAATTAGCTTACGAAGGTCACTGATATAAGCTAATCTCAAAGACCAAAAAATGGGGACATTACAGTCCTCCCTTCCCAAGATTGCTTGTCCTCAAGCAATCATAACAAAAAAACAACGCAACAGAACAGTCCACCTGGATCCCATGGATAGACATGCGTAATGTTCCTGTCATAACCAAACTCCCGTAAAAATATCTTCAATATCCACAACACAATCAGCAAAGTTTGAGAAACTGAACCCAACACTCGAATTGATGAGACTAAACCAGAAACACCATACGGAAGTAACTCAACCGATAAATTGGATTTGCCTCCAGTCTTCGCGCCAACTAAACTATCATACCAGTCGTCAAATGGATGCACTGATGTACTCTGCAACTGGTAGATATCCTGAACATGAGGATCAAATGTAAAACTGTATGCACTCCTCACTGTGTACACCTCAGTGAACTGCTCAACAAACCCTGTCTGACAACCCACAGAAGTTGTCTGATAACTCGGTGCGCTGATAGGCTCCCAAGCAACATCATCATCACCACTCATCGCCTGAAAGGGGTTATCACTGAGCTTGAACAACGGATTGTCATAAGACACAGTGACATCCATATCAAACAAAGGATTGTTCACAAAGTGAATTGCTCCCAACTGCTGATCTGAGCTAGGAAACTGTGAAGTGAGAGACATGACATGTAACCTGCTCTATCTGAAAGGGTTCATGCCTCAGTGAATCCTCCCTATCTAGTGAACAAGATTACATAGTGCGTAGACTCCCCTCCGAGAGACAATGTAGCACATACTTCCTACCCTGATACTCAAATCTCATCTCCAACGAGCTCAAGCTAAGCTAGAATTCCTTAATCTCCTGTAACCACTGCATCCCTAACACCACATCCATCTCTCCAAATTGAGCACATAGAAATCAGATTTCAACTCGTAATCACCAAAGAACAAAGAGAGATGATTAATGCGCCTGGTACAGGTAAGGGTATAACCATCAGCCACCCTAACTTGAAATCTCGCAAACTTCTCTACCTGAAGACCACACTGACTAGCAACTTCCTCATGAATGAAATTGTGTGTAGCTCCAGTATCCAATATAGTAACACAAAGTTGTCCTTCCACTAATCCCCTCAGTCTGAAAGTAGTGGGAAGTGGCACAACAGTGGACAACACTATGGGAGATAGTTTGGCATCCAGACCAAACTCTGTAGAGACCCTCTGGCCCTCATCAATATCTGAATCAGCAAGCTGATGAGAAGTCTCAACCTCAACCTCATCATAGTACACCCACATAGAACAATTTTTCATACTCTTAGGTCTTAAGGGACAATTGTACTCTCTGTTAAAAGGCTCCTTGTACCAAAAACATAGTTGCCACCTTCTCAAATCCTCACGAGTCACCTCATTAAATTTCCCAGCAGATTTCTTTTTTTCATCAACCACTGGTGGAGGTACCTCATTTGCGGATAAAGTAGTAGATTTAGGTTGCGCTTTCCCTTTAGAGGTTGCAAGCTCCATGTTCCTAGCTTTCTTGATGGCCCCTTGTAGGAACTGAGGATCAAATGCTCTAAGCCACCCCCTTAAGGGCTCCTGTAATCCCTCTGTAAATAACATAACCAATCGTTTCTCTGTAATATTAGGAACCATGACAGAGAGTCTCAAGAATTCAACAATAAAGAATTCCAAACTACCGGTCTGTCTAAGTTGAGTAAGGTCCCGAAAATAAGTTTCTGGATCCTTCTGATCAAAACGTTCTACCAAACCATCTACAAACTCCTGATAAGATACGATCTGATCATGATGTAAGGAGACCAACCCATGGTACCACCATTCATGGGCTATACCATCTAAATGCAAAACAACAAACCTGATGGCGCCCTCAGACATAGGACGTAAAGTCAAATAAGTGTCGAGCTTGTGAATCCAAGCTCTGGTTGTCATTTTCCCACTCCTACTAAAGTGTGTCAAGGTCAGTTTATTGGTTGCCTATTTCAATTCATGATTCACCTGTCTCTGTCTCCCATCAGTTCTACCTTTAGAACGTTCTCTCTTCTAAGTCATGAACCTGTCAAAATTAAGATGTTGCTTTACATCTGGAGGTAAAGCATCCCATTCTGTATGTAAAGCCAATATGTCATCAGTAAATGAAACTTCATCATCGAAACTAACAACATCGATCTCAGGTCTCAAGAAGGTAGGACGTAAAGCCCTGTCCTGTGTACCTGTCAAATCAACTCTGGACCTGTGAGAACCCGCTAAGACACTCCGTGTATCTCTGTCCCTGCCCTGATCTCATGGCAAAGTAATATGCTGCAAGGTATCTGAAAGATTTTGCAATACTATAGCCATCTGTTGTTAGCCAGCTGGCAACTCCTGCTGACTGTGACCAATATTCCTGAATACCACAGTAGATTCTCTGTCATCATCAATACCTGTATTTTCTGGAATTCTTTCATCCATATTTCCCCGTCCCTGGTCACGAGGCAAAGGAGAATTTCTTCCTCAGCGAGTGTAATGGAAGCCTGGAATGTATCTATCCCTCTGCATTAAAATTTTTAAAACCCACTTCCCTGCAAGCTGGCAAGAAAAATGCTCAAATACCACTGTAAAGAGCCTGCCTGACTCTTTCTTGGAATTTCAATTTCTTGGAATCTTAGTTCTCAGTTTCAGTGGGTTTCAACATTAATTGCTATTGTTAGTAAGTGTTTGCATGACACGAATCTTTCTAGCTATTTCCTAGGTGTGTTTTCTTTGGTCCTTGGAGAACACTACTA
Organism: Thuja plicata; assembly: GCA_018584345.1. Lineage (NCBI taxonomy): Eukaryota > Viridiplantae > Streptophyta > Pinopsida > Cupressales > Cupressaceae > Thuja > Thuja plicata. The sequence continues at coordinate 1,563,997 of MU225425.1, forward strand.
TTTATATTACGTGGTTACTTGGCATCAATATTTTTGGGATTTTTTGTGTAAAGAGCCTGCCTGGTTCTTTCATGGAATTTCAATTTCAAGATTCACTTTGCACTAAACATAAACTTATACTTTCTATGAAATCAAATATTTTTATAAATTTTCAAAATATAAACCAGAATTGCAAATGACATCAAATAACTTTCCAATCCCTTGGATCAAATACCAATCATGTTATATATATATGAGTTGTAAGTATCATCTAATGGATAATCGAAATCCAACAAATGTTAGGCATCTACGCTACCTCAATGATTCCACGCATGCTAACTGCGAAATCCATTGCTGGCCGCGTGATGACTGTTGGCCGCATTTCCTCTCCACACCGTCATACACTCCAACAGCTAGCCACGACTGGTAGACTGGATGATGCAGCAGACTTGATTGCAATGACATCCAAATCAAAGTCTTTCTCATGCCACGCGGATTCCACCTTCCCTGTATAAACCGCAGCTCCAATTCACAAGAATGCGTGAGCTATGCCACCACGGCAATTCTGAGACACTGCCGCCACACCACACAATTCACTGGACATCCATAGTCCAATTCAAAGTGCTTCAAACCAGATCGAATTCACAATTCGATCAGCCAAGTTTTGTAAACCCTCACCAATACTCCAATTCGATATTTGTATAAAAATGCATAAGATGATTTTCTCTTTGCTTTTCGAAATCATTATATAAAACTCAATCTTCACCTTGAAGCTCGATTTTTAAGTCTTCATCCACACCCTTCACATAACTTAAAACTTATTCCCTCCAAACTTAGGATATAAGCCAAATTAATGATATCCATATTAAATAATAAAGTTTCATATAAAACATATGATATCATTAAACATTAATGATATAACTTATAACTCTAAGATTAATTAAATAAGGAAGATTTAATTAATCAAATTGATCCATCTCCAAATCTCGTTGAACACTGAACATTGAATTCCACCATCCAAAAATAGAAATTGGCAAGAGGTGACTTACCCAAAATAGTAAGTCTGCCCAACTGACCCCAACAACGAGCAATCCTGACATCTGAAATCTCCAGAACAGAGACCAACCATTGGTTGTGCCAAACGACCCCCTCTGACAACCAAATTAGCTTACGAAGGTCACTGATATAAGCTAATCTCAAAGACCAAAAAATGGGGACATTACATTCTGGGTCTATTCTTTTTGGTCCTAGGCGGAAACTGCTATTTATAGTTAGTGGTTGCATGACACCAATCTTTCTAAGTTTTTTCTCTTTGGTCCTTGAAGAATGTTGATATTTATAGTAATTTTTTGTATGGCACCGATATTTCTAAGTTATATGGGTTGATTCTCTTTGGTTCTTAGACAACATGCTATTTATAGTATGTGCTTGTGTCAGCATCAATTAGCATTTGTTAGCTTCAGTTGGTTTCAGCATGTTTGATTCCTTGTTTTTGGTGCCTTGGTGAGTTTCTAAAAGGTGGTGGAAATTATTTTAATAGTTTCACTTAAGTGTTTTAAAAATGACTTTTTAATATTTAAATTAAGTGAGAACTATTTTATAAAGTATGTCTCCAAAAGGGCATGCTTAGTTGGGAGACATAAGTTGTGTTTTAAAAGTCATTTGGGAGCTTTTTTCGAGGCAATATTCTTTTTGAATATTCAAATTTTCCCTAATTTCTCCATCCAAGTCTATATAATGGGATTTTGGCTCTCATTCTTTCATTTTGCTTATGCACACATAACAAGATATTGTGAATGAGCTTGGAGAGTTCTTCTTTGGATTGTTGGGTACAAAAACCCTCTTTAGTCAGCCTGCTTTCGATGTTGAAAGATCCATCCTAGCTAGATGTTGATTTTCAGATTTTGGCTCAAAGTTTTTTGATAATGGTGTACACTAAAAAGGGGAGCAATTCAAAATGGGAAGATTACTTCATCCTTTTCTCAATTGCACATTCAGAAGGACCCAATAGGCCCAAGAGGTGCTAAATGGGGACAATGGTTCTTCTCTAAATATGTAATGATGAAAGTGGAAGAAGTGGAAATGATAGGATCATTTAATGTGGATGATTAAATAAACAAGTTATTGACAAACTGGTAAAAATAGACTATTACGGACAGATAATGAGCGAAAATTCATGGAAACGGAAACCAAAAGATAGATATGACCTGTGGCTGAAATCTGGGCTCAAAATGTAGGGTACATGACGACAATGGTGACATGTACCCGATACATGACGAGAATGGTGACTTGTCCTTGGTGTTTTCATCTAATTTTTTCATAGATCGTCTAGCTGATCCTGATCTGCACAGATCTTATCTGACAACTTTGTAACCTGTTCCTGCACAGAAAAACGGGGAAGAAGGTTGAATAAAGGGGTTGCCTTAGTCAAACCCTTGTTAGGAATCAACCTTAAAAGGAAATGAGATAAAGGAAAGTGTGTTGTCATGTAGTAGAGGCTAGATCTAGAAAATGAAGTATATCATACCTTGGCAACACAAATGTTTCTTTGAGTGTAATCAAATATGTTGATGCAATAGATTTGACTTAAGACAAAAACCCAAAAGGAAATCATGAAAGACAAAACCTCATGGAATAGACATTGTAATTCACCACAATGTTTGATTGAGGAGAAGAGAGTGAAGGCTTGAATGAAAATGGATGAATGTGGATCTCCTTCCTTGATAGAAAAAAACTCCTTTGCTTGGCCTCCAATGGGGGGAAGAAGCTAGATCTATAGAAGAAAACACCTTGGATTTTTTGAGAAGAATGCTAGATCTGGAATGCTTGGACTTGATAACTTGATGACTTTTGAACTTGATTTGCTTCCTTGCACTTGATGGCTTGACTTTGAATGCTTGATAATCTTGATCGTGGCTACCAAAATGAAGAGAGATAAGGTGTTTATATACATCTCACAACATTTCGGGGTTTAACAATTAAGTAGGTTGACCACGGGGCTGGATCTCCCCCCAAAACCCTAGTATGGACCTCTAGGCAAAATTTGGCCCCCATTCCTCGGGAACATGTCACCAATGGTGACATGTACCAAGGAGAATGAGCCCAGATTTGATTTGGGTACCAAGAATATAGGGTATGTGCGGGATTTCCAGGTATAGCTCATTTTCGGGTCGGGACAGATCATGGAGGCCACAAATAAGTGTATAGGGCCTTGGTGAGGAAATAAATTATAAGATTGGAGAAAAAAGGGAGGAGCACACTTAGAAATAAGGACCAACCTCGACCTTAAACAAAATTGAAAGGAATACAAGAGCCCAAACAAAGGATCTCAACTTGAAGATCCATGCACAAGGGCACAAAAAACAAAACAAAAGGAAAAACAAAGACAAAAGACACAAAAGAGGGGTTAGTACTAAAAACGAAAAAATCCAAATCAACTGGTAAAAGAGACCTCGATGGAAAACGTCTCAACCATTAATATCATGTCCAGAAAGCTATTGCAAGAGCATAAATGACCACATAGGAAGGGCAAGAGCATCACCAAAGACAACAAAAACTCCATGATCTTAACCCACTAGCATGGAAAGAAGAGAGAGAGACCATGAATCCAACATGCTAGCAAGTTGTGTTATGCTAGGTGATCCATAGAAGAAGAAAAGGAGAAGAGTAGAAAGGCTAGCAAGATGCTAGTTCCACTCTTAGTTCTACTCATCCCAAAGAAGGAAGGAGAATTGATGGTCTAGCAAGTTGCATTATGCTAGCCAATTCTACCTTGAAAATTTGCACACGGGGACAACTTTGAAATTTTGCCCCTAGGGCCGGCTTAAAAAGTTTTTGTGCATAGTGGCAGCTTAGGGGATCAGTCTTACAGAAAGCATTGTCTCCATGTGGATCCCTATAAATGATCAATCCTAAGAAAAGCAGTCTCCAAAAGGGATCAATAAACAAGATCAATCCTAAGGAAAGCATTGCCTCCTTAGGGATCCGAAAACAAAAACCAAAGCGATCAGTTCTAAGGAAAGCATTGTCTCCTTAGGGATCAATAAACAAAAAGGCTGCATAATATACAAGGGAGGCTGTATGTATGCCCCCCTCCTTACGATGACAACACCGGTGGCATCATAAGGAAAAGAGAACAAGGATACCTGCTTCCAACAACAAAAAGTTATCCTTAAAACAATAGTGTACACCATAACAGTAGCAAAGAGTGAACACTCTTGTTAACTAAGGAAATATATAATCATGAAAGGATATCCGCAAGTGGGAAGAGATTTTGGTTGCAAGACATCTACCTTCAAGAGGAGTTCTTGAACAAAGATAACATCATCAAGACTAGGTGTAAAAGGGATTCTTGATTAAGGAAAACATACTTTAAGCGCTAAGGTAAGGGAATCTGATTAGAATTAACATAATTTTGCAAATAAGAAAGAGGTAATCAACGATACACACCTCTTGCATAAGAGAGAATCTCGAATCAAACAAAATAATTCCTTATAAGAAAAGAATGTTACATGATAAACAAATGCCACTATATTAAGGAAAGTAGATCATTAGAATGAAAGAGGAAGATAAGCACATGAAACCTTGCCCCCCAAGTGTGAAGGAAAAGGAAAATATAATATATTGTACACCCTCAGTGATAGTTCTCTTACCATAACCATGCACTTTCAAGTATAAATGAGCCGTAAAGAAGGATGTAAATTTCTGAATGTAAAACAAACACATTTATTCAAGAAAGGATATCACACTATAAGATAAACACATCAACAAAGGGGGAACGAATGATTTGCAACATAATATGATCCCTAAATGGAAGATCATTTGTCACAGACATGTCATTTGAGGCATGAAAAAGATTGTTAAGCAAAGATGTAAATATCTTGCGTTAAACAAAGAATCTCATACCAGAAAGGATGTACCATAAAATTATTCCATGAAGAGACGACGAGGAGAAAGAGGAAAGGGTATCACATTATGAAAACTTAATGGATAAATCCATTATGCAAGATATTCACTTCCAAACAACGAAGAGGTTGTAGAGAAGGAGATCAATCCCATTAGAGAGAAATATCCTAGAGAAACAAGTCCATGTATGTAAGAACATCATAGTATAAAAGAAGTAACCAACAAAGAGATAATGGATCCTTTGAAAGAAAAAAAAAGTGAGATAGACCTTGCCCCCTAGATGTGAGGAAACAAGGAAGACTTCCTATTACGATGCTCACAATGCACATTCTGCAAAGCAAAGAGCCCCCAATAATGTAAGCTACTAAATTTACATAATGGAGAGCAACATAATAGGATTAAAGAGATGCTAAGGTATGTCTTTGATATCAAGAAAAAACATAAGATTCGTTGTTAGAGAAAGAAGAGATCTATCTACCAAACCTTGAGCAAATTGTCTAAATTTCAATACAATCAGCAAGAGAATGTTTATTGATATGATGGAATTGACATAGAAACTCACCATTAATAGGTCTTTGATTTTTTGGAAAGTTCCTATATGGAAATCAAGTTTTAGGTTCATATTTAATTCTCCAAAAGATTCTTTTAGCTAAAGCCAAGCAGTCATCCAAAGGAGATGTGGCAACGAATGGTGTTGGTAAAAGAATGTCGAGCGGAGACTTTTTTTGTGAGGAAGAAGGCAAAGTAGTCTCTTGAGGTATGAAAGCTAGACCATCCCTAGTGACTTGTGTAGGAGGATCTATAGGAACCTTAATACCTTGCTCATTAATGCCAAGTCCTAACCCATTGTAACCTTTTTGAGTAGTGATATCATATCTCACATTGCAATTGGATTTTGATGTAGAGGGTGAAGGAGATCATCTTGAGCTTTGTGGAAATGTATGGTATAAAGAGGAATAGAAGGAGGAATATTCTCTTTAGGGAGATTCCTATTACTATTCTTATCATCTTTAGGTGGCAAGGAGGAAGAAGGCTTATCAAGATCTTCTTGTCTACTTAATATTCTCGGAGAAAAATCATCAAGAAAATGCCTAACATCGGGATTATGAATAATGCTTTGATAAAAGGAAGATTGTTTAAGATCATCCAAGGAATTGCATAAACTAGCTTCCCTAAGACTATCCATTAATGTGGGTTGAGGAATAGGAGATCTAGGTCTTTCTAAGATGGGATCGTTAGGAGTTAGATCTTTGTCATCATGATTATTAGGCACTATAGTATTAGGATTACAAATATTTACATTGGTATTATCTTTAGGTTTGTTCACAAAGACCCTTCTATAATCCACATATGTCGTGCATTTTGTTAAAATTTGGATGACAAAAGCACATGAAATATTGATAAAGGTTTTGAAATATGCCTTATAAGGAAGAAAGATATTTGTTAACCTCATAATGTTGTATACAAGAAACCCATGAAGAAATACAAACATCATGAAATGCAAGAAATTATGATTCACTCCATGTGATTGATAAAGCGAAGTAATGAGGAATGTAACAACATAGGTTATCACATACCAATCTAACTTAGTAAACTCCATATTAATGAAATTTAACAAACACAATGAAATCTAACAGCAAAATCAGAAGTATGTAAGAAGAGTCTGATTCACCAAAATGTACACTATAAAAAGGGGAGCAATGCAAAATGGGAAGACTACTTCACCCTTTCTCATCTAAATATGTAATGATGAAAGTGGAAGAAGTGGAAATGATAGGACGATTTAATGTGGATGATTAAATAAACAAGTTATTGAAAAAATGGTAAAAACAAACTGTTACAGACAAACAATGAGTGGAAATTCACAGAAACGGAAACCAAAAGACAGATCTGACTTGTGGCTAAAATCTGGGCTCAAAATGCAGGGTACATGACGGCAATGGCGACATGTACCCGGGACATGATGGGAATGGCGACTTGTCTCTAGTGTTTTCGTCTGAATTTTTTGACAGATCGTTCGGCTGCTCTCGATTTGTCCAAATCTTGTTTGATAGCTCTGTAACTTGTTCCTACACACAGAAAAATAAGGAAGAAGGTTGAAAAAAGGGGTTTGCCTTAGTCAAACCCTTGTTTAGGAATCAACCTTGAAAAGAAATGAGATAAAGAAGAATGTGTTGTCATGTAGCAGATTCTAGATCTAGAAAATGAAGTATATCATACCTTGGCAATGCAAATGCTTCTTTGAATTTGATCAAATATGTTGATGCAATAGCTTTGACTTAACACAAAAACCCAAAAAGAAATCATGAAAGACAAAACCTTATGGAATAGACGTTATAATTCACTACAATGTTTAATTGAGGAGAAGAGAGAGAAAGCTTGAATGAAAATGGATGAATGTGGATCCTCTTCCTTGATAGAAGAAACTCCTTTGCTTGGCCTCCAATGGGGAAAAGAAGCTAGATCTATGGAAGAAAACACCTTGAATTGTTTGACAAGAATGTTAGATCTTGAATGCTTGGACTTGATAACTTGATTTGCTTCCTTGCACTTGATGGCTTGAATATGAATGTGAATGCTTGATAATCTTGATCAAGGTTACCGAAATGAGGAGAGATAATGTGTTTATATACATCTCACAACATTTCGGGGGTTAAGAATTAAGTGGGCTGACCGCGGGACTGGATCTTCCCCTGAAACCCTGGTATGGACCTCTAGGCCAAATTTGGGCCCCATTCCTCATGGACATGTCGCCAATGGCAATATGTACCAAGTAGAATGAGCCCAGATTCGTTTTGGGTACTAGGAATATAGGGTATGTGCGGGATTTCCAAGTATACCTCATTCGGGGGTTGGGATAGGTCATGAAGGCCACAAATAAGTGTATACGGCCTAGGTGAGTGTTGATGAGCGTTTTATGACCCACCAAACAGTAGAACAAAACACCGAAGTATCTTATCCTCTCTTGATCAAAGTTTCGTATGTGCTAAGATTGCGAGAAGATCATATAGGTCACTCCAAAGTTCCTTTCGTGTCAGGTCTTGACCATGGATAAGCTCGGTGGTAAATGTGATTTGCTGAATATCACAAGGGGCCTTACGTTTTCAGTCTTGAAAGATTTGCAATGAAACACTTTTTTGGAATTTTTGGAATATGCGGAAAGCAAAAGGAAGTAGGGTTTAGAAATTGTAATCTAATCCTAAGGGCAATGATAGCAATAGTCAATACTTTGGTGGACAAATTCCCAATGACCAGGTCTCGCTTCGCCAAGTTATACTACAACTACACGAGAACCGGTGCAATCTTCAAAGTTTATGCAGAGCATTTTCATACCACCACGGACACCATCATGAAGAACAATGTACGCGAATGACAGAAGTTAAGCATATGCATGAAATGAGGTTCAGGCTAACTTTGCACAACGATTTACAATCAGTAAAACGTCAAAAG
>MU225425.1:1604205-1632455 GCA_018584345.1 Thuja plicata
AGTTATCAGGAGACTTCGCGACCGAGGGCAAACATACCTTAGTCTCCTTATCGCTTGATCCCTTTTTTTCTTCTGGCGACCCAGCGACAACCACTAGTTCTGTGACAGATGTCATCTTTTCTTTCGTCCTCTTTATGCATACTGGGAATCTGATTCACCGCCCTGATCTGGCGACATCCCGACTGAGGGAAAACACTTAACATGTAATTGTTAGTCGCTGAGTCGTGACTGTTATCCCTTAACCGCCAATTATCACGAGACCACGCGACTGAAGAAAAGCCTTAACTGTTTGACTGAGCTGATCCAGCGACAATGCGACATGAAATGAATCGCAAAGTCAGGAGACATTTCTTTGACTTGTCAATTCTTCTCGCGATCACCCGACTGAAGGTGGGTCCCATTCATTTTAAAAGGTCATAACACAAAATCAAGCGACAACCCGACTACAAGGAAATCGCTAAGTCTCGAGACATTGATGGAATATTCGATTTCTTAACGAGACTACGCGACACAAAGGAAAAGCAAAGTCGGGAGAAGCTTGGCATATTCGATTCTGGTAAAGCGATCAAGCGACCTACTCAAAGCACATGTCTTAAGTGACTGAAAAAGGTAATGAAGAAATATAAAGACATGGCTGAGGGTTTAAACATGCATCGTTTAACACTTGGTTGCTAGGGTTTATCAGGGTTTTGACAATTTGGCAAGGAATAAGCATGAGCACCTGAAAATTTTGCAGAGTTGAAGCCAGACTGAACAAGAAGGGACTGAAATGGATAAGCCAGAACCAGAAAAAGGACAAAGAACCGGGAGAACCGCCAAATAAGAAATATTACCAACAGTGTCTAGGGGCTAGGTTGTGAAATGAGAAAATCCTTTAGATTGATAGAAGAACAAGAACAAGAACAAAGGAGGAGGCTGCAGGAAGCAACTGACTATAAATCAATTGGCACAATTTTGAAGCCAAAGTGAAAGTTAGGGCTGAAATCAAATTTAAGGAATAAGATGTAGTTGTGAATGAAACAATCTAGACATCCAATTGACATAGGAGAATACTCCACCACTCATGGTAGACAAGTAGATTGAAGTAGCCAGGCAAATTCCCCTTCTTGTAGAAGTAAGTGCTGATCCAAGGCCTAGGGTTGAATTTTAGTGGAGAGCTCTCTAGACGAGGATCTAGATGAGTTATATCATTGTGGATTTTTATAACAATTGTGCAAGATAGAGATAGAGAGATATAGAACTGAAACAATGAATGCATTTTTAATTAAGTTTCACATTGAATCTCATCCTTGATTTTACTTGTGATTTTTCCTTTGAAATTTGTACCTTCATGATAGGTCAGAAATTCCCAATTAATCTGGAAATGAACTTTGGTCCAGACCACTTGCAAATTTCTCCTCAAAAATTCATACCTTTTCCAAGTAGGAAATTAGGCATTAAGCTGGAAATGGTTCAAGGGGGTCAGAAATGAGACAAGGAGCTGGAAATGCTCCATGACTTAGCCATTTTGCACTTGATCTTGAAGTTGGCTCACCATACTGGGTCGGATTTGAGAATTGTAGGTGGAAATAACATCTCCTTGAGGTCGGAATTAAAGATTTTAGGTGGAAATTGACCTCTTGACTTCAAAACTTTCATCTCATCCTTCAAAATTTGGCCTTTTCTTAGTGGATTTTCAATTGAACTCACATTTACCTTGGATTTTTTATTCATTTCTCATCACTAGAATGTTTTCAAAACTTCAAATATCATCTTCCTCTTAAGGGCGGAAATCAACCTTAACACTTCAAGGTTTCTCTTGATCTTCAAACTCCACTTTCCATGCTCAACCTTGGATCTTCAAATATCTCTCATACCTTCTCATGTTTCAAGCCTCGAATTTTATCTCCACCTCTAGGGCGAAAATCAGGAGATGAGCTGGAAATTGTTTTCAAGATGGTCAAATTGCCCAACCTCCTAGGTTGGAAATGAGACAAGGAGTTGGAAATGACTTTTATCTTGACCACTTGGGTAGGTTGGAATTTAGCATTTAAGCGGAAAGGACTCCCAAAGAGGTCAGAAATTAGCATTTAAGCTGGAAATGGACCAGAACTTGACCAAATTTCACCAAATGAACTAAAAATCTATAAGGTTCTGGCCTAAGATATGCATTGTCAAGAACTTAACTTGGTTTTCAATTGATTGTGCAAGAATCATCAAGGATTTTATTGCTTTAAATATGATTCTTAGGCACTTTTGTCTTTCAAGTTTCCCAACATTTGCGTGTTTCTATCCCAATTGACTTAAAACCTTAAGGAATCTCCATCTTACCCATGTTCTCAACCTGACTTGGTTCACCACTTCTTCATTCCCATGACACTTTGGCAACTCTCTTGGTGATTTTCTTGACAAATTTTACCACTTAGCAACCCCAACCCTTCAATTTCACACTTCACTTCGCGAATTGGTCACAATTACTCCCGGACTTGACAAGAGTTCTCAATTGCTTAGGGGACTAAGAGACCCAAACTATTGCCAAGCTAGACCAAAAGTAACACCACCTACAACACACCAATCCAAACACTAAGCTATAAGTGAAAAAAGGGGGTTCCCATTTGCAATGGGGCGTGTGTATTTACAACACAACACTACTGACCATAGAGATTTCAGTTTGTCTTTTCGGGAAAGCAGCTGATTGGAGGAGTTGGAGAGGTTTGTATCATCCTTATTGGAGAATGGCATATTGATGAGCTCCCATCATCCTTTGTCATTGGGGGTACTTGCTGCTTCATTTGGAATGAGGTTCTCAGTCGGAAAGATGCTGTTCTAATTTATAACAGCAGTATATGGTGGATTGTCATGACTGAGCATACACCCAGGATGATCATTTTTAACATCCACTGGAGTTCATTTGAATTCAGATAAACATTTAGCATTGGTGGCATGGCATGAAACGTCTATCTCTCCAATTTTCATTGTTGTGAGAGTATGATAATTTGGTATCCTGTCATGGGCATGCTTTGTGCGTTACTTATGTGGGATCAGAGTTGACTGCTTCACAATTCTAGGTATAGTGATGTTTACATCAGAGTGGGGTAGTGGAAGCTTGATAGAGCATAGCATAGCATAACACATGGAGAGACATACCTAGGTACTAGATTAATTTGGGATCCAGGCATTGGTGGGAACATTTGAGCGTCATACAAATTAAGTACATGTGATTGCTTGAGGACAAGAAATCTCCTGGAAGGGAGCACTATAATGTCCCTCCAAAATTGACAAAGGGAAATAATAATTAATTAATTAATATCATTCCAGTGCAAGCTTATTTTTTAGGATAATATTAATTAATTAATAGGAGAGCCCAATGAATCAAAATATTAATTAATTGGGGGCACTTTATTAACTTTCTCTCCAAGGACCCATTTGAATTCAATTTATTTTGGAGGGAAAAGGTCAATTGAGGTAGTATAAAAAGAGATTCAGTGGAAGCAATCAGGCATTAAAATTTTTGATTCGGTTTTCTTTCCTATCAGCGAGCTTTGCGAGCTGATTGATCTAGGAGTTTCAATGGCAACCACATCTTAGTCTCCAAATTTGTAAAAGCCTCCAGTATGAGACAAATTTGAAGTTTACGTGCATTGAACTTCTGATCAAGTAAAGACTTTCTTATTTGAGATCGCAGCAGGAGGAGATATTGCAGATTAATTATCCTTACAGAATTGATTGTATCACTCTTCATCAGTGCCAATGCATATTCTCCATAAGGACTCACGAGCTACAGAGACACAAATTACTGCTTCCATTGAGCTATAAGTTTGAGTTATGTCTTGAATATCCGTAGGATGGGACATAGAACCACGATCCATTGGAGTGTGATTGGTGCAGCATCAAACAAGTGGTCGTAATAGGAAAGTCTATCATTCTGAGCCATCATTTTGGTCTTGGGCCATGAAACATTGAGTCAATCCACCGCAACACTTGAGTTTTCAGTGTTACATCAGCGAGGACTGGAAATTAAGTTCAACAATATTGCCAGATGAAGCCAGGCACAATCGGCTCGGAAAGCTCAATGCAACATTAACAATTGAAACCACTCCTTAAGAAAGGTTCACTTGAAAGAACCATTACTTCAAGATAAAGGGAGTTTTATGGTGCAGCCTTCTGAATATTGTGTGCTGCGTTTGGAGCACTCAATCCGAATGAATTCACTTCTGCAGCCTGCTACTCTAGCAAAGACATTGGAGAGTTGTTGGTCCATTATTCCACCATCACTAAACAATGATATCCTTGATGAAATATAGAACATCTATCATCTGGTCATATCAGAACTGTTGGCAAAGGTACGATGCACAGGTAATGTTGTATATCATTATTCACAGTGATATGTTGCACCGATCCTAATGTTTAAATGTTGCTAACCTTGGAGGAGTTTCACATCGTTATCATTGTGTTATCTTTGTGCTAATAAGTCAAGAGTATGAGTGCACTATCACTATCAAGTTGATTACTTGTATTTGAGTATCAAAACAGCATAAAGTCTCCATCGCTTGTCGATACACAGCAATATTAGAGAATAGATACTTACAGTACAGGAGTATACAGTCAAGAATGTGATGGCGCAATCACAAGAAGACACAGGAACATCCAGTGAGAACTGCAAAATATATCAGATTCATTGCAACAACATTGCTGCCAGTCTGAGTGACTACTGCAGCACATGTAAAGCTCGGGGACATTGGAACTTCAGTAACATCAGGTTTCAGATCAGATTGAGCTACCTTCAATCCAAAACATATCAAAATTACCTTCTGCTACTCCCAAAGCGGACATATTGTTTGTAGATTAGGTGCAGACAATTTGTATAATTGACTTAACTATTCAGAAGATATGTTTCATCCTACATTACTGTTGTTGTGCATTCAGATTTCGAGTTAAGCTTAAATTTCAGTTGTACAAACATTATTGTTCAAATTCATTAGAAGAGTTTCATTGTGTTTCATTTTATGTTACCAGATCCGTTCCTGCAACCCTCAAAGTCGGGTTCGATTCGGTGCAGTCTGGTCCTTGTGAAATTCAGCCCAATGCCTGTTAGACAGACCCGGGCAGACTTTGGGGGAATTTGGAGCGAATTTGTTGCCCAACGTCAGAACCCGGGCCAACTTTGGGCTCAAAACAATTTTTTTTAACTTTTTGAAAGTGTTTTTTGTCTAATTTGGTCTATTCGACCCTCCAAGCCTAAAAGAGACCACTTAAAAAGCCAAAAAGGTTGTTTTATGGTGGTGTATTTTGCTATGTTGCTAAACTATTAGCATAGTGGTGTATGAACTTATTTGCTGCTGCATATATATATATATATATATATACGGACGAACCCAAAATGAATTCAAACCCGAATCCAAACCGGCAACTTAGGTTTCATTGAGTATTGGGCAAGGACATTGCACCAATGAACACGTGGAAAGATTGTATTTTGCTTTCCTGCTGAATAAGTGTAAGTGTCCTATTTGCTTTCCCATTGAACAAGTGGAAGTGCCTTGTTTGTTTACCCATTGAATTAGTGGAAGTTTTTTTTATTACACTTCGCTGAATAAGCGTGAAGTGCTTGTTTTCATTGTAATGTACACTCCATTGAATAAGAGTGTAGTGTTCTTTCGTTTCAGTGAGATTGGCTAGCTTTTTGTATAGTGCATTTCCTTTTGACTTGTAGCATTCTAGTTACTGAACACTGTATGCTCTCCCCTTGTCCATCTCGGGAGTTGGGTGATCAGAAAGTGCAAAAAGATTTCTTTGTATCTCATTTTAGTTAAACAAGTTATTTCATAAAAAAGGGGGTGCCTATGACATCTGTCATCATCCTGTTATACACTAAATTTTGCACCCTGTTAAGCGCTTGAGCCTAACAATCTAGTATAACATGGAAATCACTTCTAGGTTGTGGGACCTCTGCTAACTGAAGTGAAGCCTTTGGATTCTAGGCCGGTTCCTCTTGGATAATCACCTTATCTGCTTTTGAAATTGAAAGTAAACTTGGGAGGAAAAGGGATAGAAGGAGAACTCAAGGGAAATGACTGAAAAGCAAATTATCCTACTAGGTGATACACCGAAGGTAACATGAATCATAACACAGTGACCAAGCTAGCATGAAATTCATGAATCTAGCAGAACACAACTTCCTGAATAGGCTTGCACAAGTATTTCATAGAGAGGTCTGGAATGAAAAGAGGCTATTCTGGGAAAGAGAAGATTTCACAAACAATAGCATATTCAATAGAATAGACATAGACTATGACCTGCAAACAGACACTCACTTCGGCAAATAGGCACAGAAATGAGACAAAATGACAGGGGATTGAACAATATCCACAAGATCATCTAAATCAAATCATTTACAGTAGTGCACAAAGATGCAGAAAGAAAGAGGGCTAAAGAACTCCAAGATGTCTCTACCACCAGCCACTATATTATAATTTAGATAAGAGAAATACAGACAAGAAGGCCCAGGGATAGAGAAAATATCACAAAAAGCCTTTGCATAATCTGGAAATCAATGAGAAATTACAAACTAATGAAAACCTGAGGGCAGAGAGAATGCCACGGAAAGTCTTGCATAAGTTGAAAAACCTAGCTACGAAAGCTTCTAAAACTACTTATATACAACCTCCCCTAGCACATAGGCTCGGGAGTCAATCCATCAATTAGTTAGGGCAGAATTAAGGTTACAATAGATTTTCAATAAACAATGCAGAAACCCTAAAACGGTCAAGTTTGCTCATCAATGCGCTTGGGAAATATCTCAGAAGATCAGATAGAGTCATGAATACATCTCCCATCACCATAAATTCGATCAAAGAAGTCAGCTCGACCCATCTCTCTTGTCTGCAACTTGAAAGACCATGCCACCGCCATGAAACCTTGAAAATCAGATTTGAATATTTGAATATAAATGGTCACAGGTGGCGCGGATGTCTGCATCAACGGTTCAGAAAAAGACTTGATTTCCTTTTAAAACACAGCCATTGATCTTTATCTTTATCTTTATTCTTTATTCTTTCTTTGAGTTCAAATCCGATCACAGACACGTGGCATGCAGGCGCAATGCCTCGAAGATTAACTATCCTCATCTTGGCCATCGAGGGATTACACCCACCGTTGGATCTGTCTCTCGTCTAATCTTTGCCTCTAACTTGCCTTTGACTCATCTTTGACCTTGAGTATCTGAAATCCTTTGTCTCTAAGTCACTAGATCATTTCTTTAACTCTGAGTTAATTGCGAGATCACACGAGAACCACAAGATCCAACCTTGATCAACTCCGTATCAACATCCTGCGCTGAATCTCTGAACCTTACGAGCATATTCCTTTCCCTTTCAAGATCACGCAACTGAAGCAATCTCTGAATTGCTGAATAAAAAGAATATTCCTTTTGGGTTGCGCGACTAAGAGATAGCCAAGGAAAAAGTAATGCACACATGACTTATAAGATACTTAAGTCACTTGGAAAAGTAACTCAAAAATAGAATAAATCATGAACGAGCTAGGGTTTAAGAGCTTTCAAAGGGTTTCTTGCATGAATTAGGTCTTTAAGACATGAACAAAGACTAAAACCAGACCTAGAAAAATGCAAAAAGCAAGGCAAAAACCAGAAAGCATGAACAGAAACCCTACAAGCTGGGCTCTACCCTTGTGGGAGCCTCATTTACTCCACTTGTAGCCAAAATTTGACAAGATGGGAAATTTGGGTAACACATCCCATAGCCTACTTGAGAAAATCAATGCTCATTTTAGCCTTATTGTGCCTTTGAGCCTCTGTTGCCAAGTTATCTATAAGGAGAAATAATTTACAAGCTACATTTGGAGATTCAGAAGATAACACCACCAACCATAGGGGAACTGAGGCTGGGAGATGTAGCTGACAGAACATCATTTAGGCTGCCTAATGTTTTATTTTTAACCAGTACCTTTTTTAAATCTCGATCCAATTCAATCTCCTCACTCGAGTACAATATGATTGCCATGAATATTAAAGAGATGTTGGTGTTCACCCTAAAATGATGCTTTGATATTAAGAACTCCTCACCCAGTATCCATAGTATTGCATATAAGAGCAGGCCAGACTTTTTTTGAAGATTTTTTTTAATCTCAACTATGAGATAGCATTGAAGAAGGCCCTTTGTCAATGGTCACTGCTAAGCCTAACACTTTATCTATTTTGCTAACAGCAAGGGTGAGCGAAGAAATGAAATGGAAACTGTTTAGCCACAAGATTATACCCCATTTACCATGAAGCCACATTTGCAGGGCCTTTATAAGTTTGTCATTGAATCTCTAATATGTTTAGAAATCTAATCTGAAGTTTCACTGCTTCCTTATTTGTTTAAATTCTCCTTTGATAGTTGTACTTGTATGTATCTTTTCATACACATTGTGTTTTGGTTTTGCATTGCTGGGTTTTCACATCACTGCTAAGCTTTAGGATTATATGCATTGAGTGATAAACATTGGATTTGAATACATAAAGAGAGCTATCTTCTGCAATACACCACCCTTTAAAATGAAGGGACCTGATGAGTGGAAGTTTACTTGAGTAGCCTCCGCTGGAGATTTTAACTATTGAATTTGAATACATGTAGTGAGCTATCCTCTGCAGTATACTATCCTTGGTAATTAAGGGACTAGGTGAGTAGAAGTCTCCTGCACAACCTCCACTGGAGGTTTTTAGTTGACATTATCACTCTTAGTACTGTACTTGACATCAAATGATGACCATGAACATCATGGTGCCAATAAGGAATGTTTCAATTTTAAACTGCCACTCAAAATTTTGACATTATTTTATGCCTGTCATCCTCTATATTTTAAACTTCGTAGGATTTTGGAGTTTCTGTCCTGTAAGTATAAACTGTATTGAGTTTGTCAAATCACTCCTCAATATATATCTGAATTGTTTGTATTCAGTTTTGTACTGTGTTATGCTTGTTTGATCTAAGGAACTGATAATCCTTTTTCCAGGGAGAAGTCCCTTTTTCTTCTTTAAATTTGTTGTGTTTTAAACTGAGTGTCTTAAGCAGCAACTTGACACTTTGGCTTGTGAATTTTTTTTTTTCAGAACTTCCACAAAATCTATCATTTAGAGAATATTTTAACAAACATAATCTATAGCCTTAAAGTTCCTAACATAAACTCTCATTTGGTTTCAAACATATTCTCAAATGCAACTTCATCATGATACCTTGAATACATTTTTTAGTAGTGGAAAAGATAGATTGTTCCTAGTCACCTAACAATCATAAATTGCAATTATTGTGCAAGTTCTAATTATATGGTTATGTCTTTTGGAGTTTCTGTGCTGAAAATATATAGGGGACGGTCTTAGAAAACTGCTTATGTATGTGAAATCTCTAGGGAATGGAGTGATTTCTTATGACCATTGATCCTCTGCATTAATATTCTGATGGTTATTCTAACAGTTCTACACATTGTAACTTGATAATTACCATATATTTTTTAAATTTTTTTGGCCTGTTTCTCTAAATATTTTCCTGGCATGTTTCCTGACGATTTGACATTTCTGCATTTAGATACATTTTAAAATCATGTTAGAACACATCTTTCATCTCATTTTGAAAAACAACAGAAGCATATTTATTGAATTTCATGACTTGAGTTGACTGTTTCCATGATTTTTGCCAAAGAAGTTGATAGCTGAGGCATCTACCATGAACCCTTTGAAACGAATAGCAAGGTCGCTGCCAGTAAAAGAATATGTGCTTGTTGATGATGTCAGGTAAAGTACAAGCAATAAATGTTTAGAAGGTATTCCGTATTCGTTCTCTTCAGGTAAAATGATTTCAATTTTATCATTAACTGCATATATAGGTTAAAAAATGATGTAACTGAAGAGTTCACTTAACCGTATTCAACAGGAAAAATCAAAACCATTTACCTTCACTGGAAAGCTTGGCTACAGATCAAACCTATAGGAAAATTCCTAGAGGACATCCATCAGAACCATCACCAGGAATAGTTTTGCAAGAGAAACCACAGGACAGTCAGAAATTACCAAAATCTATTGTCCAAGAAAAGGTGAATAAAGCGAAAATGGGAGAGCTATTTGGATTAAAAAAACAGTATATGTTTTTTAAAAGATAGTACAGTAGCAGAAAGCACTCAACTCATTTGTGAAATTTTTTAATGTAATTTATTGTGTTTATTCTATTTTGGCTACAGGGTTTAAAAAATGTTAGACAGGCTGAGTTTACAGGCAGCACTGACCAACCAGACCAACACCTCAACAGTCATTCACTTTTCCAAAAGCAAATTAAAGATTCAGATGACATATCAGTTCCAGATTTTGAAGATAATGTCGAAAAAGCCAATAGTTTTTCAAGGGAATTGGAATATGTGAGTCACATGCTAGCCTTCATTTCTTGCTCAAAAAATGTTCTGTTTCAATTGAATGGGTAAGCCCGCTTCTAATAAATACTCATAGTATAAGATTTGCAAAAAGAGAAAATTAACTCCTTACTTTTAATGTAGTCCACATCCAAGTATCTAAAAAATACAAGAAATAATTTTTTTGTTGTTGCATATATACAGGTAAAACATACCCTAAAAAGGCATGCCAAGGAATATATAGGGTTAGGGAGATTAAAGGCAAGTTGGGCATAATTTTAAGCAATGTAGATATCATTTAAGTTTTTAACATTTCAAATATTTTTCTATGGATCCAAAATTTCATTAGGAGCTTATGGATCGTTATAAAGAATGAACAATACATCATAAGAATGCAAATTGCTGTATATTACTAGATTTCTTAACTGAAGAATAATGAACAAAATTAAAACTCTTTATTTCAACCAATTGGTGACTCTTACTTTATTGCTTTTTTTGGTGACCATTAAAACTCATAGTTTGAGATGCACCCTGTCATTTTCAATTGACAACAATTATGGTAATAGTTATCATATGTTGACTAAGAGTTTGGTTGAAAAGGAAGCAGCTTCACAAGTGTGCCACACAACCTAGGTTGTTTCTATATTGAATTGAGTAGCAACTTGTTGTCAAGGTCTGCAACACTTAGAAATTAGAGTTATAGGCTTTTCAATCCCAATTTCTCTAAAATATGCATTTGGCAGTAATTATTTTCTGTCTTGGAACTTGAGTATTTTCTCTAGCAACCTATAACGATTGACCAATATAGCTATTCTATCCTCTGCTGTTCCTCTAGTATTTTAAATATTGGCGAATCAATTTAATTTGCTCTAGCAACCTATAACGATTGACCAATATAGTTATTCTATCCTCTGCTGTTCCTCTAGTATTTTAAATATTAGCGAACCAATTTAATTCTCCAAATACAACTCCAGCGATGTAACCAAGTCCAATCTCATAACTTGTGGTGGTGCTGAATCATGTTTAATGGCTTTTGCACTTTTGATCTCTCTTGAGTTTTGCAATATCTTTAAGATCATCAATCCATCTCCACCACATGTAAATGCTTTTAGTGGAAAGAGAGAACCTTAAGCAAATTGGAAATGGTGTCATTCAAATGTGCAGCTGACCTTATGCAATCTTTATTATCAGCTTTATTAAGGTTCCCAACACCTTCGACCAAATTGCTAAGGTTCTCTCACATGTGGCATTGTTGACTACCAACAATGTTCTTTCCTTGATCTTGGAATGAGTAGATCCTCTTATGTGACTCAAAGGGTTCCCTCATAGGGTTAATGGGCAATGCCCCTTGGGGTGCAAGAAAATGCCACATGTGCCAAACATGACCGTTACATTTGATAATGTTCAACTTAACCATTAAAAGGAGAAGAGTCAACTACAACATTCAGATAATTTCTATGCTAAAGTCACATAGGCTCAAATTATTACAAACAAAATCAACTCTCAAGAAAACCCTACAATCTGGAACCATAATTTTTAATTGGAACTTGAGTTTTGGTGGCACAGCGTTTGAGAGCCATAACGTTTGACTCTAGCATCTGATTTGTTATTATAATTTGTCGTTGGAAAGCTCACGAAGAGATCAACAATGCCAAACATATTTGAAAGATGTATTTGTCCTATTTTCAAACTTTCTAGGGCTTCTAAGGTCCTCAATTTTGAGTTTGAACCTTCATTGGAGAAATTTCTCAGGATGAAAAATTTAGTATCTTCCAATCGGTGCATAATATTAAGAGGATTCTTTTGCTCATCATTTTTTTTCAATTTCACTCCTTGGGGTCACTTTCATGTCCATATGAGTTTGAATAGACCAACTTACTAAAGAAAACTACAAAACAAAAGCAAAATACAATATTTTGGGTGATGCACGATTTGCCCCTATACCATTCGATGCTCTTGCATCAATGCATCAAATACAACACATCCAACGAATAGTTGTCAAACTAACAATTATATTAGGTGATTTATGACTAGTATGAGATGAACAATGAATATGAAACCCTATGACATGCAATTGTTCTTAGTTTTGATGCTTCCACAAAATATAAATTCTCATATGTCTATATTGAACCTGCAAGTGTAAATAATCTACAACTATGAAAAGTTATTGCATTGAATTGTAATATCCCCTTCCTAATTTTCCCTAGAATCACAATTGCAACAAATTAGGGTTAGGGTTACATCTTACCAAATAAAATATCTCTTTAAATAATATGATCTTGGATATGAGTCCTACAATCATAATATTAGAAACATTTACATATATACTTCCAATTATTAGGGTTAGACAAGATCACATCACATTCATAAAATATCTATGCTCCACAGGGACGTGTCCCTTGTGCTTTGAACACCGTTCTCATACCGGAGACAGTATGGGAACGCAGGGAAAACATAGGAACGTGGGGACGACATTTTCAAGTGCCTGTCTCCAATTTGTGCAAAATTCTGGGTACGTCTCCAGGATGGCTCTCTGAGTAGTCGGGGACATAGGGGGTGGCCAAAAGTCCCCAGGACAGCTAGGGACGCCTAGGCGTTCCCTAGCCGTTTCAATAACTTTTAGCCATTCCCTATGGCCCGAGCCACTTTTGGTAGGCTAATTTAAAAATGTTGGAGTAAATGGTGTTTTACAAGTTTACTCTTTACTTAAGTCTACTTAGGTCAACACATTTATGAGGTAGATGGATAATGTAGAGTCATACTTGAACTCTACTTCCTCCAGGACGATATTGTTGAGTCCCATTTGGACCCTAACTCCTCCAGGTTGACACACTTGTCTAAACCTTGTCCACTCTACCTATCTACTCTTGCCTTTATAAACAAGGCCCTTTGTACATTTATATCAATCTCATTTTTCATTGCATGTTTTGCATTCCCTTGGGTTGAATATAGTTTATTTGGCTCATTTTTTATTTCTTGTTTTGCTTGCCTTCATTCATTTGCATTCTCGGGTTGAAATCTTACATGGTATCAGAGTATTTATGAGTTGTGGGTTAGCATTTTTTTAAGAAATGTGAGTGTAGGATTGTTGTTTTTCAAAGCACATGAGTATGTTCTTCTCTTAATTGGAGAAACAAAAAAGTGTGGAGAAAATTGTAGTTTTTGGGGGGGCTCTTGTTTTTGTCTTGCCAGTTGCAGGTCTTTTAAGCTTTCTAGAGACATTCTGAACTCACCATTCAATTCAGAGCAGCCGAGAAAGTCAAGTTTGGCTTTTGTTTCATCTGATTTGGAGATCATTTGATAAAGTTGCAGATCGAGGGTTGCAAGCTCATATATAGTGCAGCTTTTTTCTTGGGTGTTTTGAGGCCTAAAGGACTCCCCCATTGAGTCCAGAAGACCAAAAAATCCCATTTTCATATAAAGATTGTCCATATTTGGACACCAGAGCCTATGACAAAATTTATTTTTCTGGAAGGGCGTTTTTACATTCACAACATCATTTTTCATCATTTTTATGGTGTATTCTTGTTGTTTGCAGCCTCAAATGGTTGCCCCATAGCCATACTATGGCTCAGGGGTCTCTTTGCCACATTTAGTGACTGTTTTTGGCTGATATGAGGCACTAAAGTTTGTTGTTTTTGGTCCAAATGTGAATATTGCAAGTTTTATTTACCCTCTTTTGGCCAGCATTAGATATTTGCCCTCTTTTGTGTTGGCGAGACCAATTCTCCCTCACAAATTACACCATCGGATTCTATATTCCACCCGTATTCCAATGAGTTGTTAGAAGGCCATTTTTGTTATTGGCAAAGTGCATTTTTTATTGTTTAAAATGGTGAGTATTAAAATAGGCCATTTTATGGGAGTTTGTTTCAGCTATAACTTTTGATCGGTAGCTCGGAATTGAGTGTCGTCTTTTGCAAAAGTGCATATTTTTTATCTAATGGTCCTATTTTAATTGTAAATGCACGAACTTACAAAGTGCCATTTTTTGGGGGGGGGGTCATTGATTGAGTAAAAAGGGGGGGTCTCTCAGTGCTTATGCATCTCTTTCTGTTCGTGCTCTCTTTTTTTTCTTCTAATTTTATCCTTTCACAAATGGGTAATCCTATGTTTCCATTGCTAACACCATACAACTACAACACATGGAAACAAAATGCATGGAACTTCTAAATGCGACAAGGGTATTCACTCAATGTTGAATGGAAGGTAACTAAACTTGTGGACGCTAAGGAAAAAATACTCTGGATGGTTGAACAATCAAAAGCTCTAGGTTGTCTTAGAAGTTTAGTTTCTCTTGAAATTACGTTTCAACTTGAAGGTTGTAACATTCACATGATGCATGGGATAAAATTAAAACTTTTGTATGGGACAACTGATGAAGTTAGGGGATATCAAATTGATAATCAATTAATGACACTAGATCCTAATTCTTTTGACAACATCCAG
Organism: Thuja plicata; assembly: GCA_018584345.1. Classification (NCBI taxonomy): domain Eukaryota; kingdom Viridiplantae; phylum Streptophyta; class Pinopsida; order Cupressales; family Cupressaceae; genus Thuja; species Thuja plicata. Next base: position 1,619,029 of record MU225425.1, read on the forward strand.
GACTTTGTTAAAAAAGTTAATGGTTTGAGAGCACAATGTAAAGCATGTGGCATAGGCAAAAAAAGGTATTCAACTTGTCTTGAATACTCTTAATAAACTTGGACCTAACTATGCAACCTTTGTTTCCAGTTTTCATACTCACATATTGACTATGGGCTTTGCTTATAAAATGCCTTCGTTTGCTTCATTTTCTGAATTGTTGATGCAAGAACAAGGCAAGCTTCTCTCAATGGGTCTGTTAAAGCCATCTTAGTCCTAGGCTCTGTTGGCTAGTCAATCAAAGGGACCCAAAGAGTCGGGGAAACCTGACAACAAACAGAAGCAGTCCAAGAAGAAGTCACCAAAAGATCAGGCACAACCATGATCTACCCCAAAAGTAGACACCAATTCCTCTTCCTCCAAGGGGAATTCTTATAAGGAAAGACCAACTTGTTGTTACTGTAAGAAAGTTGGTCATAAAGAACATTCTTGTCACAAGAAGCAGATTGATGAGCTAAAGAATCTTCTCAAAAAGAACAACATAAATCTGCCTTCTTTTGTTGCTCAACAATCCTCCATTACTCCTTTCAAATCAGGCAAAGGGAAAACAACTGACCTTGTTGCTACTACAGATTCTTCAGAACAAGGGATTTTGGACTCGGGTGCATCCTATCACATGGGTTTTGTCAAAGAACAAGTTTCCTTGTTGGAGCCTTGTTCAGTGCCCCACATTCTCATTGGGGATGACTCTCCTGTGGGTAGTCCTTGGGAAAGGTTTTGTTGATGTTGGCACTGGTACTTTTGAGGATGTTCTTTGTGTGCTTAATCTGTCTAACACCTTCTCTCTGTCTATCAGATTACTCAAAATGGTAGAAAAGTTGAGTTCACTTCCAATTCTGTGACAATCAGGAATCTTGAAGATAATGCACTTCTTGTAGTTGGCAAGGTTGATCATGAGTCTTGGTTGTATTCTTTCTCTCATTTTGTACCTGATACACATTCTACCGCTTTTCTCACTCATTCTGATTCTATGAGCAAGCTATGACATGAGTGGTTTGGCCATCTCAACTTTTTCTATCTGCAGCAACTCAGCAAGCAGGATATGGTCACAAGTCTTCCTCGGATCAATTTTTCAAATGGAATTTGTTCTATTGTGCCTTGGGAAAACATCCTGAGGATAAGTTCAACAAAGGGAAGGCTTGGAAGGCTTCAGAAGTCCTTGAGCTGATTCATAGTGATGTGGTGGCCCATTTCCATCCTTGCTTGTCTTTCAGCAAGGCTTGCTACTTGCTCACTTCCATTGATGACTTTTCCAGATTCACCTGGGTCTACTTTCTTCAACACAAAGGAGAAGCATTCAATAGATTCAAGGAGTTCAAGGCTCACGTTGAGAAGCAATTTGGAAAGTATGTCAAGATTCTCCGCATAGACAATGGCAGAGAATATGGGAGCCACCACTTTGAAGAATTCTGCACTCTTTAAGGAATAGATCTTCAGCATATTGTTGCCTATACACCTTAGCAGAATGGTATAGCTGAGAGGAAAAATAGATCCCTGAAAGAGATGGTTGACTGCATGATCCATGCCCACTCCCTTGCACCCTGAATATTGGGCAGAAGCTATCAATTGTGTTGCTCACATCCAGAATAGAGTTCTACATAAGGCATTAAAGGGAATCACTCCCTTTGAAGCTTGGTGTGGCAAGAAACCTGTTGTGTGACACTTTAGAGTTTTTGGCTCTCCAGCATGGGCTCACATTTCTTCAGAGAAGCGCAAGGCCTTGGAACCTTAGAGTTGGCCTTGTATCTTTGTTGGTTTTCCAGATGGTGTCAAAGGGTATTGACTCTTGGATCCTAAGACACGTGAGCTCTTCATTGAGCGAAGTGTGCAATTCAAGGAAAGCTCTCCTAGCTCATCCTCTCATCTTTTTCCTTCCACTACAGATTCAGATAGTGACTCGGAGGATTTTCCTCCCGCTACCTCTACTCGCAGAGTTGATCATGAGGCATCCTCTTCCTCTCTGCGGAGTTCCGATTTTGAGGAAGAGGATTCTGGGATCGTCAGACACTTGAGTCTGCTAGCACACTTGACATTCAGAAATACATCTCAAATCTTACGCCATGAATGAGTTGCACGTCCAACAATAAGTAGTTTGCCCAAGTGACCAAATACAGTAAAGTCACTTTATATCCACGTCAGAGAATTGGATGTTTGTCATTTTTATTTTATGGGTAAATATTATTTAATTAATTTTATAAGCTTTATAAAGTCACTTAAATGGATTATTGAAGAAGAATTAATAAAGTCACTTTATTTCTTGGGTTCAATTAAAATGTTCAAAAGACTGAGAAATTGAAAAGTTCTTCTAGTGGCTTCCGGGGGATGTTGTAAAAAGACATTTTGAGGTTCATTTTCACATGCTTGTATTATCTCTTATTTGGATTTGGAGAGCTTCTCTAGAGGTGTAAACTCGGGAACAGAAACCCTGAGGGTACTAGATTCAATGGTGAGACCACTCTACCTAGCCAATTACAAGAGATTGGTCAAGGCTTGACATACTTCAACACAATTTTTCTCTGGGTGCGCTTCTATTTCATGCATTGCTTAAGCAGAATTTAAACAGTATATAGGTAAAAAGATAATAATACCATTATTATTATTATTATTATAATTATATTCTTTTAACATTTGTCAACTATATTATGCGCACATGAAATCGCAGATACTAATGTAGCAGTCCTTGCTACATTCTTTTCAATATTTATTCCATCACAGATAATTTTGGCTAATTTAACCCAAAAACTAACAGGACATACTCTTGATGCTTTCTTTATTGTTATTCTTTTTAATTACGTGTATTGAAATTTTTTATTTAATGGTTCAGTAAAGAAGGGAATAGTAAATTTGGTTAAAATAGTACATTATGAATTACAAAGTGCCTTTTATTCAGATTTTCAAACCTAACAAGGATATTATGGTCTCTAATTTGACACATTTTCTGTCATTTTTTGGGTGTTAGATGTGCAACATGCTGCAAAAGAAACATGAAGAAGCCAAAGACATCCTCATACGTTCAATTGTCACAAACAACTTGCTACTGATGTTAAATCATCCTCTGCATGAAGAAAAAATATCCTTGCAAATCGTTATCTTTTCTCTTTTAATTTTATTTTCTGCTAACCTGTGAATTTTAACTTTGTTTCGTTAACATAAAACACATTCAGACAATAAAAATGTATGCAGTATCCATGTTACCTAACAATGCACAAGATGACCGGATCAAATGAATTCTTTGTAGCAGCTTGTGGCTGCTATTAGATTTCATATTCAGAGCTAAAGCCACGCTTGAGGAAGATTATCTCGTGCTCACTTTGCAGATGAGCCTATCTGTTTATACCTTTTTGCAATCATGTAAAACATATTAAACCCATTCAAGCCAAACTTTATTATATTGCTTTACTCATGTTGATGGTTGAGAATGCTTGTATTTCTATATAGCTACTCCAAGTTAATTTGAAGAACATGCTGAATGTAAGAAAATTTTTAGGAGCATACATATTGTTTGATGATAGAGGTGAAGCAACTGGCTATGAGGTGCAGGCCTATATCATAATTTGGCATCGGTAGTTAAGAGAGGGAAACTACCAAACTCACTTTTGATACTTGGAATTGTAATCACTCGGTACATTCTTGTGCATTCAGTTGTCATGAACAACTTGCTACTGGTGTTAAATCCTCCTCTGCATGAGGAAAAAATATCTCTTTTAATTTTCTTTTCTACTAAACTGAGAACTTTAACTTCGTCTCGTCTAACATAAAATACATTCAGACAATAAAAATGTATGCAGTCTGCATGTTACCTAACAATGATGACCAGATCAACTGAATATTTTGTAGCAGCTTGTGGCTGCTATTAGATTTCACATTCAGAGCTATAGCCATGCTTGAGGAAGATTATTTCGCGCTCACTTTGCAGATGAGCCTATCTGTTTATACCTTTTTGTATTCATGTAAAACATATTAAACCCGTTCAAGGCAAACTTTCCTATATTGCTTTACTCATACTACTCCAAGTTAGTTTGAAGAACATGCTGAATGTAACATATTGTTAGATAATAGAGGTGAAGCAACTGGCTATGAAGTGCAGAACTATATCATAATACTCGGTACCTGTAGCACTTGCATCCTTGTCTAATTACAGGAGTCCTTTGGCTTTTATACAATTGAAAAGTAATGTATCAGAATGAAATATATACTACGAAAACTGCATGATAACTTTTCCATGACTGGGCATCCTGCTAAATGATGAGTTCTGAAATTCTCAACTACAAACCATTACTGTATCACGTATTGTGTTTCAGTGCTTACTAAAATTTTGAGAAGACTTAAATAAAATCTCTTTAATTGATTGCCAACTTGTAACTTATTTTTAAAATCTCTTTTTAGTCGATTGCTATTAACTGATCATGTGCATATATTAGTAGAATGATAGTTGTCTTGTAATTTTTGTCAATAGATTTTAATATCCTTATATTTTGCACTTGCATAAATATTTTATTGTTTTTTCACTTAATGTATATTGATGGCTGTCATTTGCATGTGAGAAGAAGAAAACAAATCCATTGATTGCCTTCGGTGCAAGAGGTTTAACGGTAAGGGATTACCAATGCACCATACCTGCCAGGTAAATTAGGAAGATTTGGTGCAATGGGGCTATACATTTTAAAATATAGTTTGGATGAATATGCATCGACATCTCTAGTTTTTGTAACAATAAAGGGATTCAAATGGGTAACACTGCAAGAAAACAAGCAATGTGTAGCTGGGGGGAGATGAGGTAGAAAGGGATCAAAGTGGGTAACAATGTAAAAATCAATCAAATTGTAGGGTAGAGTACCTGTCATGCCCCGCTAGGGAACTTGGAAGGACAAGGCTTCTAAGCACTGAGATTGCAAGTAATTTTTTTTTCCCTTAACATCTAACATGAAATGTATCACATTGTTAATTAACTCTAAAACATAGATAACCAATTCTTTTGCAACATAAGAATATTATTTGAGTCCATTCTATGTCCCCCACAGGTTCCTTAACGTTGTTACTTAACAACATTATATAATTCTATAACTATTAATCAGAGTGCACTATTTTATTCTAAGTTCATTTTGAGATTTTCAAATAAAGATTCCTAAATCAGTCCCTTTAGTAACAATTCATTTATCTAATCAAATTACCATCTTACTTGATTGTAAATGTTACCATTCCTAATCTATCATTTCATACTATATTACTTTGAACATTAACCATAATTTATCATTTCTTTAATACATCAACACATCCTAGATCTAGGTCTTTTATTAAAGATGTACAACATAAGAAGTAACATGAACAAATGATATAAACACTTCATTTTCACCATACATCCATATGCATTACAAAATGTAATCTTTTCCCTTTCATTTCGCCTAGAACTACCCTTCCCATTTACATTGCTTGAAATAATACATACATCATTACATTGTATACAAATGACTCCCTTGGAGTTTACAATTTACATGAATATGTTTAAAAATTACATCAATACATTTACATCAAATACATCTCAACATGATACAATAAGAAACATAAAATTTTCATCTATAGATTTGGAAGGAACATGTGCCAGAATCATCCATGAATCTATGAACACTACCTCGATATGATAAGAATTAACCACCCAACCACGTGGGACTGATAGGCCCAGTCCCTCAAGCTAGGAGATAGAAACCAAGGCCCACGCAAGAGGTAACATCTAGGACATACCTAATGTGGTTCAAACCCTTCCCACAAATACATCATAAGACATGAAAAGCAATAAGGAAAACAGGACTACCAGAGGCACAAGAAAACAAGGATGTAAAGACTTTAGGCTACATGCTAGGTGAGTGTCATCGCATAGCCCTCACTCATAGAGATCTCCTAGCAATCAACTTTGGACACTGGCACCCAATAGGCATATCCGGAACCGAACACCTTTCCATGATGACAAGGTTGTTTGATTGTGCCATCACAAGGCACCTTCTCTCACTCCCATCCCTAGCATGTACAAGCACTAGTGGCATGGGTGAGGCATAAATTAATCTTGATTAATGTATTTTCATCCCCTTTTTTAGTAAATTTTATTAATGTTATCACTTGATTAAGATAACTCACCAATGGGATATCATGGTGACCACTTTGTGCTTCGGCAACCACTGTGAGTCACTCACCTAGTGTACCTAGGTTTTCTACCCAAAACGAACATCATAAATGCATCAATAATCTCATTACAACATAACATATGCCATATCAATGACACAACATCATCAGATTGAGTTTAGGTGATCACTAGTTGTCCCTAGCTCACTGGACAACCCTAAACCCTAATCTGGCATTCAAAATGATCCAAAACACTTAAGGAGGCATCAATTTGCACCATAAATGATATCAAAACCATATGCAAAGCATTCATAGATCAATTTAGTCAAAAATCAGACCCTAATAGCCTTCAGTTACTAATAGGATCCCTAAACATCAATTTAAGCCTAAAAATGGCATTCGCGAAGACCTAGGCACTTAGCACTCTCTCTTGCACACTTGGGGCTAGGTATTGCACACTTGGTCATGGGATTTGCGCACTTGGGGCCAGAGTTGCACAGTTGGCTTTGGACTATGTTTTAAAAAAATATATGAATTCCAAATTGAGTTTACGACTCAAACCGGGCAAGATGAGGGCCCTAGAAGCAAAATCTGAGGAAGACCCATTTGAGATATCCTCGATTCCCTTCCAAGAAACCCATTAGATAGACCCAAAACATAAAAATAAGTTAGGCAATTAATCTAGAACATAAGCAGGTCCTAATAAAGAAAGGAGGAAATAACACAAAATGATTCAAAACTTATAGAACTTATTCCATAAGGTAAACAATAATTTAAAAACCATGAATAACCATAGAATACACATGAAAACACTATAATCCGCTCATTTAAAAATCACAAAGATTATCTCTTAGAAAAAGAACAATGCAATACACACGCAATACACATTGATAGAGCAAGGTCTCTTTTAGATATGGATCCTACTTGGAGTCCTGCAGAGATGGGAGAAGGAATAGAATGTCTAGGTGGTCCAAGAGAGACCCAACCCAGTACAATCCAATCCAAATGTAAATGAGACCATGAGGATTCATGGCTACTCAACAAATCTCTCTCCTTCCTCCTTCCAATTCTCTAATCTTCTCTCACAGAATACTGTTATTTTAAAATTATCTCCCTAAAACTAAAAAAAAATCACATCTAAAGTTTTAGCCTCTATCTCCCTCTCCTCAATTTTATTTTTGTAATCCCTCCTTTGTGTTCATCTCTCCATAAATCATGCTCTCTCTCTCTCTCTCTCTCTCTCTCTCTCTCTCTCTCTCTCTCTCTCTCTCTCTCTCTCTCNATCTCTCGCTCTCTCTCTCTCTCTCTCTCTCTCTCTCTCTCTCTCTCTCTCTCTCTCTCTCTCTCTCTCTCTCTCTCTCTCAGGCACTTCCTCACATGAGTTTGTTGTTGATACTATGGCAATGAAGAACTAAGACGGGGGTGAATTAGTTGTTCCCAATAACCCAAATCTCAAAACCCTTCAACTTTCTAAACCCCTTTAGAATAGTAACTTATCAACCATACAACCCTAATGTTCAAATCAAATTATGTTATCAAATAATAAGCATGAAAGCAATAAATCTGAAATACATCCACAATGCTTGACACCAGATTTTATCATGGAAACCCTGTTAGGGGAAAAACCACGATGGGGCTTATTACCCACAATAAGTAAATACCTTGTTAGAAGTACTACTTATTACAATATATATGGGGATTGCACATGCAATCAGGCTCACTGCTTAGATGAAAAACCTCAGGCTACAACCTTGAGGAAGGCTCACTACCTTAAAGATTTGATCACTACAATGATCAATCAAATTCCAATCTGATAGGATTTTTGTGAACTGTTGGAAATGACAACTCCAATGTCTGATTACAATTCCTTATAAGCACACTTTGCATATCTTTGTTCAACCTCTTGTTGAAACACTTCTGATTTCACTAAATTGGGCTCTCCCTCTTCTTAGCCACCTCTAACATCCACATCTACGATCCGCAACTTGATTTTTCCCTAATTCTTCATCTTATACCAAGAACTAGTTCAACAAAACCTAATTCACCATCTCTTCCAATCTACGGACCAAATCTCTTGATTTGAATTCATCTATGATCGCTTAATCTTGCCCACATACTATAACCACTTCCTCGAGATCATAAATCTCCATGGTAGCACATTTTGTACTTGCACAACATGATTTACCAACTGGGTCGGCCAAGAAGAAATGAAAATAATAACATTGACCAAAAATTCAACCAATCAGGTCCTTTTGATCCATGTGGATCACCAACTCATCAAGTACATACTTTAAGAACATCCTACAACATCATGAAAAACACTCAGCCATTCAAATCGATCACAGCCATTGGATTTGTCAACTCTTTTTCACCAAGCCTTGAAGAACATTGTCATCAAGCGATTGAGACAATAAAATTATGCATTGTGGACCTCTGAAGTACCCTTTGAGTTGAACATACCTGAGTATGTCCCACACACACTCCTAAATGTGCTCCTTGAAATGTTAATTTTGTTGAGCACACCGGACCTTTTTCTGGCTTCCAATTAGCAGCGACTGTCACCTTTTCTACCAGTCAACTTTTGTAGCTTGTTTACCTGTCTAAATCTTCATGTAACATTCTGAAACTTTGGGTGAACATGGAAAACACCTTCAATGGCCTTCTACGTGTGCAACTCCATATCTCTCATATATGCTTCTAACCGGACCTTTGAACACTCTGCTCTACTGGCTAACCTGTAGCAGTTAAGTTAGCAATAACCAGACTATTCTTTTGATCAATTCCTCTGCTATGTTGACATCAATGTCAACACAATCATCTTCCAACTTTGTCATTTTGCCAACATTTGCAGCACATAGAATCTCTCTCAATTCTTTCAATAACTATAATCATCACCAATATCTCTTTGCAAATTCTCCACTAAAGTTCTCGTGATCAACTCCTCTGAATCCCTTTGAAGGAATGAGATTTCTTCAATTTATTTCCTTTGAAGAGAGTTGTACGGGAACAACCACTCGTTCACCTATAATCTAACTATCATAGTTTAAAAATTTCTTTTACACACACACACACACACACACACACATATTCCATATTATTAATTACCATCCTATTATTTATTAAATAAATAAATTTAAATAAATAAATACCACCTTTATTATTCCACAAAATAATAAATACAACCTATTAATACTTCACTCTTTAAAAACTAACATAACATTTCTCATATCTATACACATAAAATATTCATAATTATTTATTAATACTTAAAAACTCTATTGTAATCTATCCTCATATAATACTAAACAATCCCAAACACATAATTACAATCGTGTGTGTGTGTGTGTGTGTTATAATTATCATGAATAACATAATCCATCACATGATTGGGGTTAGTCTCATAATCAACATCCACAACTAAATATGTGATCAAATATAAGCATAGAGGGCAATAATCATGACAACTTATAAATCAAGAGTATAAGAAAAGCATAATCATTATATGATCATGGGTTGGTTTCATTAACCATACACATCAATCATTAATGAGGTTTGAAAATATATTATTGAACAATTAATGAGAACATAAGTAACATTCATATATCAATCAAGACGTAAGTGTAAAAGTATCATAATCAGCCCTTTAGTCATTATAACAAATTGATCCAAGGGTAATCATAATAATTGATAAGGAGAACCTCACATAGTAAACATATAGATCTATCAGGTGACCACATAACTTCAAGGTCCTAAAATATCATGGACACATAAGAAGAGATGAATACACATGAAGGAATGTACCTAATAAAATTTATCGTTCTCAAAACTAGAATGTGAAGTTATTATAGTTGGGATAGAACGGATTAGGCAAACACCTCAGGTAGAATCATACTTTTTATCAATAACAACCCAAGCATAAAAGTCCCTACAACATTCCCTAACTACCAACAAGCATATCAAGGACATGTTAGGGTTTGAGGGGTATTACAGTACCTCACGTGAACCCTCTACTTGCAGACATACAAACTACATGCATAATGAGAGGATTTGTTGAGCTTCATATAAAGGTTTTAACTCTTCCCGCTTAGGATGAGCTCACATGATTTTTCCATGAGGTTTTTCAAATTTTCTTAACCCAGGTAGAAGAAGATGATGTATTAAAGTGTGTGAAGATTTCACGGGGCTCTTAACACCTCATTGGTGTACCAAAAGGTAATCATCCTCGAAATGGCTATTAAGAATGAAAACTAGCATTTCATCCAACTATGGGTAAAGACCCTCTCCACTTGGAATTATTTGGATGGAAATTCTAGTTTTCCTTTTCTTGAAGCATCGTATATGCACAAAAGGAGATACACTAGCCAATTGAATTATTTGAGAGTTATAACTATTCGATGAAAGCTATACTTATCTAATTTTCTGATTTGTCTCAACATTATGCAAAGAAAATCATATCAAGAGTTAATTATTATCATCCTTTGGTATAGATGAGCATTTTCAGAGATTTATTGATATGAACTTTAGCTATGTTTGGTGGAAAACACTCAAAATTATTATAATTAAGATGTACTTTATACATAAAGCAAAACAATTTTTAAAAATAAACATAGAAAATATATACAAATTCGCCAGATATTTTTTTTTAATTCAGATATTTTTCCATGGTATGCCAATAGAAAATTTCAACTTCCTCAATTAAATTTAACATTTCTTGCAATCAATAACACAACCAAATATACCTTAAAAATCCAACATAAGAAATTTTACCTACACTCTAAAATCTAGCTATTTGTCAACATAAACGTATCAAAGGAAGATATCTATTCTAAGCTCTATATTTTAGTTAATTAATATCTTTCATTTCTCCCATGAAACATAAGAATATAATTTCCTAAAGATCAAATGCTAGATAGATTAGCATACAAAACTATAAAAGATCCAATAATATGATTTGTCTATATTAATATAGAGGATCGACACCATGCATCTCTATAGAAAACTTAGGTAGAATCATATAACTTCTAATTATGATATGTTAAGATAAAAGTGCATCATTGTGTACCTTACTCTATTTTTTCTAGCTTATATCTCTCTTCCTATATACTTTTATGCATATATATTCAATATGCAAATTTTGCAAAATGAGATGAAAGATGAAAGAAGTGTTTTTCTATAAGTGATCATAAAGGGAATTTATTTCACCCTATAGGTATGTTATGCCTCAACCATCCCCGAAGGTTATGAAGTACAAATATTGTCATTGCATGATAGTATTATTGATTTATTGTACAACTAGAGTTGAAGCATCATATATGAAGGTGTGTTAAGGAGGCCTTGATAAGGTAGAATGTTAGTTTTTGTGGTGCTATCACACATAAAATATGGCTTGTCATACCACATATTATAAGATAGGATAAAATAAAATCACAATAGATTCCTTGTTACCATTTAACATATACTATCGTTGTTGTTTGGTGTGCTCGTTTAACCATGAGAAATTACTCAGATCATTGTTTCCCTCCCAACAATTGACGATATATGACTATTCTCTCCCCCAAGCACTTCTCCTCTAAATAATGCATATTAACTTATTATTCGATCTATTGTAGGTGTACACGAACTGCTCTTGATATTCAATAGTGTTAAAGAGAGAGAACTGATTTTGTGTTTATACCCATACGTGGGTGACTCTTCACCTAGACTCGGGTTTATTCCAATCAGCATGACTCTCATCAAGGGTGTCGATCTTAGTTTAGCGTACCCTTAATAAACATTAACTAAATATTTTATATTTAGTATATATGAATCACTCCTTCATGGTCGGCTCGTTTAAATGTACGATAGGCCACTTATACATTTATATTTTGTATGTCGGTCTGAAGGAATCCGACCATAGCTATTGTAACATCAACACTCCCTCTTAGCTAGAGATGAATCCTTCTCTATATCAGTATCATGTAGTGACATCCTATTAGTATAGTTGGAATAACTTAGGAAAGTTATGTACTAAGAGGGGAGGGGTGAATCAGTGCCCTTAAAAATTTTAACCATTCATTTTGATCTATTATCGAGTTGAATAGAGTGCATACAATGAACATAAAGTAAATATCCCAAACCATAAAATATGCAACACATAACACAAATATTTTGGTCACGCATAAATCCTTTGTTAGAGGAAAAAACTGCGGTGGGGATGACACCCACAATCCTTCACTACTGTAGTAAAAAGGTTGCTTGGTTAGAGCTACAAATTTAGCTACTTCTAATAGCTTACCCTATTAGGAGTAATATAATCGGTTAAGAGTACAAAAGACTTATTCAGTCTACCTTGTTAGAGGATTTTACAATATCTAATCTAAGAGATGTACCTGGTTAAAGGATTTACAAAATATAAGACCTATTAGGGCCTACCCACAAGTGGGATTTTTACTTCACTGATTACAAAAAAATTCACCACAAAATGTCTGAAAAAGGTGCATCAATCAAATGTTGTCCAAACTCAGTGTGTTCTAAATCTCTGTTACCTTATTCTACACTTGGCAGCTTAGTATCATAAGCTCTGCTTTATTTTGCATACCTCTCCTCTACTTCACCTTTCAACATCTTCATCAGCTCTTTCAACTCTGTCAACAATCTTAATAATGTCAACCCTCTGCAATGTGAACTCTCTGTAATGTCATCTCACTTCCTATCCTTTGCTTCAACATTCAAAACTAATTTTTTATACAATATTCAGGCGGTTAGTTGGATATAGGGCATCAAGAGTCAACAGTGGAGATTAAGTGGTTAAAGTTAGGTTACATGTCCAATATCATATGCCTTTTAAAACTTCATTGATGGATCTACCTTGTCATCTTATCCAATCATGTGTTTGGAGTCCTAATGACTCAACTAACTTTTACCTCTAATTCTATGCAAGGCTTCCTGCTCGGTGTCCAAATCCAATGTATCTAATTTCAAATGAAATGTCGGCTCTAGAGTGCTCGGTAAACATGCTTCTACTTACTCATTTAACTTTGCACTCTCTTCTCGGTGTTTGTGAGTGCTCGATAAATGTCTTTGCATGACTCGGTATATATAGCTTGCTCGGTTCTTGATACCTGCTTGGTACTTGATAACCACTCGGTGCTCAGTGGTTGTCTCGGTTGCCTTTACCGACTATGTCTTCTTCATTATATGACTTCCTTCCTTCAGTTGCTTTCACCGATATATGACTTTGCAGAAAACTAATGACAACAAACTCTTTTTAGGAGTAACAATTTCCCCCTTTGACA
>MU225425.1:1632612-1644364 GCA_018584345.1 Thuja plicata
TATATATATATCCCCCTTTTTTTTATAAACATGCCAAAATATTACTTAGTCTTGTCTTCCGGAGGTATCTTGTCAAAAATGTGTTTATACTTGGCCTTTGCATCAGATAGGCCTGCCTCCCAGGTATCCTTTAGTGTTTGCATAAAAACGATTTGAGTAGCAACATTTGCTGCCATACCAGTAATAGTGTCTAATGAACTGCCATCGGGAGTGGCAATTAAATCTTTGTCTTTCTTCAAGTGGTTCTGCATAGACTCCATGTGGGGAATGAGTGTAGCTTGCAATTCTAGTTGTTCTAACCTTAGTTCGTGCTCTGCATTTCTGAGATCTTGTTTCTTTCCCATTAGCTTTTTGATCTTTGAGTAATAAGCTTGTAGGGATCTAGGTTCGGTTGAAATGCTCTTTAGCTGCTCAGTCAACTCTTGTTCAATAGGTTCCTCTTTCTACTTGACCTCTTTAAGGAATTCAGAAATAGAACAAAATTGTTGAAATAATAAAATAATATAAGACAATTTTCTCTCTATATATGCCAGTGCATGCTTTAGAAAGAGATACCCTATCAAGTGCAATATTCTTCAAAATTGCTTATAATAGTTTTTGATCCATGCTCTTCTAATGAATTTTCATCATGTCATTGATTGTGTCTTGATTCGGTTCACACACTTGTTTAATCTTTTCTTCCACTTGATCAAGTATATTTGCCTCTTCATTTGTAGTAGCATCTAGTACAATCTCTTGTAACACTTCTTTAACATCTTCTTTAATACAATATTTTCTTTCTTCTTTTGTAGTGATTTATTTTGTATGGCCTTGAGTCTTACTAACTCAGCATATTCTTCCATCTCATCAGGGTCCATATTTTCCAGATCTACCTTATGTAGTATGATCGGTTGGTTCATATCTATATGTTTCCTCTCCTGTGATTTCTTATTTTTCTTTGTAATACTATCACCAGTAGACAATATGGTGGATGAAGATGCCTTTAATGCATCTGATACACTTTCTGCTTTAATTTCTTCTTGCTTGTTAGTACCTTTGTCTATCGGTGACTCTTCTTTCTTTTCTTCTTGTTTCTCTTTGGTTTTCTCTTCTGTCTTTTCCTTTGTTTGGTGTTTTGTCTTATCTTCTTCCTTTTGTTCTTCCTTGTATTTATCTTGTTCCTTTTCTTTTTCCTTCTCTTGTTCCTTTTGTACTCTGGTGTCCTCAGTAGAAGGTGCCTCGGTGTCCTGTTCTGTGCTAGGCTCGGTGGCCTCAGGCTCCTTAGTTTCTTCTTGTTCTTTTTTTGTAGGCGGTTTAGTGCCTTTCTCTTTTGTATCGGTTTCCATATTAGACATTCCAATATCAACATCTAAATACTCGTTGACTTGTTCTAGAACTTATTCTAATAGTTTTGCATCAGCAACATCAACTGTATCTATTTTTTTGGTTTCTATGTCCTTTTTAGTCATCACATCTTCAGCATCAAAAATTTCGATTGTAGGGTCCTCCTCTGTAATATCTTCAATCTAAATTTCTTCTTTATCCAATGTAAGGTTAATAGGATTTTCCTTACTTTTCTCTTCAGTATCTTGACCTTTTCATGTCTTATTGTCCATGTAAATAGAAAGATGTTTGATCCATTGTACATTGGTCTCTTCTTGTACTTTCTCCAACTCTTCATTCATGATCCTTAAAGATCTACCTTTGATAAGAAAATGGTTAGAGTAGGTTTTCATTTTCTCATCAATCTCAGTTACAGACATAGCAGGTTGTGCTAGAATTAGGGATCTTTCCCTCATTTTCTTTTTAATGTTCAATGCATACTTCCATCTAGCATCAATTTTTTTTATTTAGTTCAGTAGGTAGACGGTTGAAAACTTCAATTCGTGCAAGTTTAAACTTATTCAAACTAAAAACAATTGCCTCTTCTATCTTGGCTTTACCTTCTTCATCTTGGTTTTCATACTTCATGTATTTGATTCCTGAGATTCCTCCATTCTTCTTTAGTAACTCAAGTGACTCATCTAGAGTCATTTGTATTCTACCTGAGCTTATATTCTTATGTTGCTTAGGTTTTCAGTTTTTGTCTCACTGTCTTCTTTCAAGTTCAATTTCCTTATTGTCTTGTAGCTTTCTTTCTTCTCACATATGTCTTACTTTGGCTCATCAACTTCTGATTTCCTTTTTTCTTTCGGTGTAATTGTGGACTATGTGTTTGGTATGGTTGTCTTAGCAGTCGGTGAAGCCTTCATTTCTAGTGTCTCTATCCCTTTTCTATCATAGGATTCATCCTCTTCTGTTTCATCATCAACTCCGAGATCCTTTGATAATTTTTCAATCATTTTGTTTGTTCTCCTTTGGGATTTAGGTATTAGGCTTTCTTGTTTTCTCTTCTCTTTAACCTATTCATGGGTTCCATACCTTTTGGCTCTTTTTTCAGCAGGATTGGATAACAAAGCTTCTATTTTTTGAATTACAATGTATGTGTCCATCTCATATCCCATAGGTTATATCCAACTACTTCTATGTTCAACTGCCTTAATGATACATGTGTCGGTGTCCACTTCAAAACATATGGTGTCATGATATTTTTCAGCCAATTGGGGTTCTATCATGTACTTCTTATGCATCTTAGTTTGAAACTTAAGGAAATAATCATCCTAATCATATAAAGATCTTCACCTAGACTAAGGATGTAATCTTTTATTTGATACATGATAGGTTTCTCAGTGCTCCATGTAACATTACCGATAGATGGGAAGAAATTCATAAAATAGAAATATATGCATACCAGTAATGATCCAAACTTCAAAGTATTTAAATTTTCTTTCCTTATGGTATTCAAGTTGTCTTCCAATTGCTTCAGCAAAATCTCACAGATGTCAATCTGCATGTCCTTCACAATTTTGTACGCCAAATCTACAGCTCCACATGGTACATTGTCAGCTCTGGAAGAGTTGAATACTCGATAGGATATAACATTACATGCAAATTTTAGTTTAGGGTCTTCAATAGTAGATGTCTTCAGACCTCTCCCATCCCACTTTGTCTTTGTCAATTCACTTAGTTTCTTCTTCTCAATTTGTCTTATAGCCTTTGGCTTGTCACCAATCGGGTAACCAGTTATGATGTGTAGAACATCTTTTGTGATCTTTACTGGTTGGTCAAGCCACATGAATTGGTCATTTACTCAGCTAAGGACCATTCTTACCCACTATGTTTTGAATAATTTTGGTATGTGAAGGGAATGAGTCAAACCCTTAGTCTCCAGATGAACGTATTCATCTTTCAGCTTTCCATTCACACATAGTTTCTATAATGACATATCAATATTTGCTATGTATATTTCCTCAAATTTGAAATGTATGAATGCTGGCACATCTTCGATCAATATAACCCTCAATGGTATTGATGTTAGGGATCCCATCTTATTAAGTTCTGTTGCTATTGCTGGAGGTAGCTTATATTTAGGGTTTACGGGTTCAACATTCTCTACAACAACTGGGTTCTTAAGCTTTGGTGTCATCTTTTCAAATTTTATGTTAGATTCTCTTAGGGCTTTGCGCTTCTTGGTTTGGTTTCACAATCAAAACTAGGGAAACACCAACTGATATTCAAATACGTTCATCTTATCTTGCAAAAGATTGTAATAGTTTAGGAATACCTTGTTGTTCACTTGAATACGCTTGAAGATTCAAATCTGCAACTTTGCTCACGATGCTCTTCAAAATGATAAGTGACAATGATAGGCGATTGGGTCTATTTATAGCTTTCAATAGGTTTTAGGGTTTCTAACGGTCATAAAATAATAATAAATGCTTTACCAATCCCTTTTACCAATTGTCTTTACTTATTACCGAATGATGTAAAATATGAATTTTACAGTATGTATCTGAATGCATCTAAATATGCTAATGTGGATCTCTGCACATATACTAGGAACCGATTTGAGATTTAAAGATTTTCTTTACAGTTCCTCTACATACCTCGTGATTGATTAGGTAGAGTCGATTACACTTGATCCGGAGGATGTAGGGCCTTCAATTGTCTCGAATGATGTTCCACCTTCCATGGTATTTCTCTTCCATGTCCTATTCATCTGCTCTCTCATTTCTTCAACATTTACTTTTGGTTTCTCATATGTCTCTTCCTCGGTTGGAGTCTTCTCTTGGTACCTGCAGTCTTTGGTAAGGTGACCTATCTTGTGACAATGGAAACGTGTCATTATCGGGTTTCTCCAAGTTATCCTATAGTTTCTACCATGAATTTGATGACTTTATGGCAAGACATGTTGTCAATTAGTGCCAAAACACTTAGTCATCACAGAGTTGACCGAGCTAGCAGTGCAACCCGAGCAGTGATAGTGTAACCCGAGCAGTGGCAGTATCGACCGAGAAAATGGTGGTAATTAGTATTACCTGAGTGATCAATATGACCTGAGTACACAGTGTAGCCTAAGTGCCAGAGTTTACTATGCTACCTGAGTGACGGCATATTGCTCGAGTGCCAGTATATCACCCGAGTGGACTACTGGACCCGAGTAACAGTTTTGGGCCGACTTAGCTTATATTGATTGATATTAATTTATCTTATGGAAGCTGACTTATAGAAGTATTTGATTTTGATAAGGTATAAATATAAGATATTTTTTTTATCCAAATATGTGTGAAGAAGTGTGTATGCGAATATGAAGTGGCAGATTAATTAAGAGGTTACAACAGTATAAGGAACATCAGAGACTCGCCCATCATAATTAGGTGATTAGTTTTTATATCATTGGATCTTATTTAGAAAATCAAAATTGCATAGAAGATCATCTACGGGTTCATTCTAACAGGTGCATCAGCAAAATCCTCTAACAAGGTGGACTTAACAGTCCTTTACAAATCTCCTAACAGAGTTGCATACTTAATTGTATTCTACTAAATCCTTTCACAAGGTGGACCTAACAGTCCTTATTGCTCCCAACAGGGCAGGCCATCAGAAGTGGTCAATTTTAAGATTTAACAGGCTAAATTTATACTGCAGTAATAAATCTTGTAGGTACCATCCCCACCCCAGTTTTACTTTCTATTTGGAAGGTTTCTGGGTAACCAAATATTGTGTCAAGTGTTGTGGATGTTTATTACTTTTATGTTTCGTGCATGCAATCAGATCAGATAGTCTAATAAAGGATTAAAGAGATTAAGTTTTATTGGTTCATGTTCCTAATCCCCCCCCTCTCAGTCACCTAGCCTCAATATATTTCCAAAAGAAGTAACATACAATTTTATGCTATGTGTCCATATCTTCTACAGACTAAACATGATATCATTGTATTGTAGTCCCATGGTATAGATGTATTATGTTGATTACTCTACATGCTTTGTCGGTTTGGTACCCATTTGTCATTTCTCCTAGGTGATCTGCATTCTTCATACTTGTGATCGTATTTGTTGCAAGTACTGCAGTATCCATCGAACTTTGGCTTCCTTGTGTTATTTACAGTTCTTGATCTACATTCAAATGCTCGGTGCCCATACTTATTGAAATTATAGAAATACCCATCAAACTTAGGTGAGCTCGGTGACTTACCCCTTTTTCTTTTGCAAACATTTGCAGTATGTCCAGATTTCCCACAGTGGTAACAACTAGGCTTGTTTGTCTTCGGTGGGGCAGAAGTGTCTTATTTTTCAACTTGCTTAGATGATTCTCCTTTCTTAGTACTTCTCTCACTATTGAATCCAAGTCCAATTTTGTCTTTCGGTTGTTTCTAACCTTTGATCTGTGCATCCAATAATCTTAGTGTTTCATCACTTCTCTTAAGTATCTCATTGGCTTCTTTTTCATATTTTAGTTCACTAGCCAATCTTTCAACTTCCTGCTTTAGTGTTTGATTCTCACATTCTTTCTCAGCTATTTTAGTTTCAGACTTTCTTTTATCTTCTTCAGCTAATTCAATGCATTTTAAACTACTCCCTTAGAGTCAAGTATCTCAGTGATTCTTACTTTTTGTGCCTCTTGATCTTTCTTTGTAGAATTCAGTTGCTCAGTGAATGTCTTGTTCTTTTCCAAGAGTTCTGCAATGGTTGATTCAACTTCATCACTCAAACTACCTTCAGATGATATCTCAAGATTATCAACATGTTCTTGTGTGGATTTAAGTTTATTGCACAGTTGCTTCCTCACTCTCAAGGAATTTTCCAACATTCTTTTCAGATCTTCAATCACCTCTTGTGCATTTTCTAGTTCAAACTCAAGACTATCAATTTTCTTAGATTGCTTGTAAATTTCCATAGCCATGATCTTTCCTCTTAGGTGGTTAAACCCCTTTCTCAAGAGACTAGATCTGATACCAATTGTTAGTGTAGACACCTAAATTTGATTAACAAATTTAATTAAATTCAGTCATCTTGCTCACATTATTGATTAAATAATTATGCATTATTTATTTGATTAATGTTATCCTTTTAGCCTAATTAATTTAATTAATTAGGTATAGTCCAATTAATCTAATGGCAACCCACGACCATTTAATTAATTAAATCCCCCTTCCTCTATTAATTTAAATAAATAGACTTATCTATTTAAATTAATTCACTTTATCCTGTTATCCTATTTTGTGATTAAATAAATCCTATTTACTATATTTGAGCACATGGATCCTAACTTTAACCCCTAAACTAACCATGCTCAACCAACTAACCCATAGTTCTAACTCACCCCAACCTCTTCACACATACTAATCCTTTCTTATTAGTTAATTAAATGTGATTAGCTAATTAACCCCTCCACTCATTCTCTCTCCTCCCATCACATCCTCCTAATCTTCCCACTTTCCCTCTAACCAAAACCTAATGACTTCCTAAACATGTGCACAATCATAATCCAAGGATTAAGAAATCTCAACCCCAACCCCAAAGTCAACATCTTGTCACATCATTCAAATCCCCATCCATATCTTATTAAGTCTTCCTTAAATGCTCTTACATCCCTCTTACACACTCCATCCTCCTTTTCTCATCTTGTCCCATCTCACATCTTCCAAAATGGTCACATTCCCCCATTCCCTCAAACCCTCTCTCCTTGTGACACTTGTCACAATGGGAGGAATTTGAAGAAGCACAATCCATGTGCTCTCTCTCAAATGCATCTAAACCCTTCCTCAAGTTTGCATCTTAACCATCCATTCGAGCCTCTGTTTGCCTATAAATTGAACCTCATTTCCTTCACAAATCATCCACCTTCTATGAAAAGTTATCGTGCCCATTTGAGAGCCAAAAATCACCATCATACCCTCATAATGCTAAAATCCTCACTCATCCATTAAAGATCATCTTGAAGCTTGAGAAACATCTTTGAGCACACATCCAATCCATTGGACGAATCCACACATCAAGGAGGCTTCATGGCTTAAGAAGGTTTGCGCATTCTTAGGCTCTTGTGGTGTTTTAAGTATTCTTTTGATTAATCTAGATGTTTGTTTGAGTAATGTTGTTGAATGTTTTATTAACTTATTGCATTCCTAGTTTACTCACTATTTTCACTCGCACATTTTGGCACGCCCAGTGGGACCCACTTCAAGGATCATTTCCTTTCATCTTTTCATCTTTTTCTTGCAAAAACTAACCAAAAATATAATGTTTCTTGTTGTTTGAGTTTTGTGCAAGGTTTTTTGGTTTTTGTAGGTTGGAAAGCGAAAGACCAAGTATTTGTGCCTTCAATCCCACTGTCAAAGTTTACACAACATCAAAAATAAGCATCGGAGGGAACCCTGGGAGGACTTGCGAGATCGCTGGGAGAAGTTGCGGGATCACGATCCCGCAGACTGTAGCCTGCTGCTAGCCAAGAGTTATTTTTCCACATTTTCCTTCTACTCTTCGTCTAATTCTTACTTTTCAACAGTCTGGCAGGAATGCTGGGAGGACTTGCGGGAACGTTGGGAGGATTTGCGGGATCGCGATCTCACAGACTGTAGCCAGCTGCTGGCCGAGAGCTATTTTCCCACCTTTTTCTCCCATTCTCTATCTAATTTCTCATCTTTCAGCGGTCCTACAGGAATGTGGTTTGACTACACGGCAATGTGGGTTGAATTTTTGTAAATCCATAAGGTTGTCAGACTGTATGGATTTAAACACTAAAGTAAAAGTTGTAAGAGTCAATTGTCTGCGGGTTCATTGTTTGACCCTGTGGGAATGTGGTTTGACTCTGCGGGAATGAAGGTTGACTTTGCGGGTTTGTAGTTTTACTGATTGTGCCTTTATCTTTTGCAGGCCTGCGGGATCACCTATACGAAGCAACATTTTAATTAACCAATTAAACAAATTAACTTCATTCATTAAGTTTTTGGTAAATTTAAATGAACACACACTTGCTTTTGGTGCTCTAAAATAAATTGAAGTCTAAAAAGAACCCTCAATGAAATCTTTCAATTTGGGCTTAAAATCAAGTCATAATTCTTGAATGCTTAAGGGGAAAATTGAACAACAAAACACACACTTCAAGTTGGTGACCTTAAAATTGAACAATCAAATCAAACATTTGGACTTGGTGCATTAAAACGAACAAACTTTGCAAGTTTTCTTATGTTCTAGATTACAAAACATTGCCTAACTTGTTTGAAAATCAATCACGTGCTTGAAGTCTTTGGTGCACTTGCACAAAATTTTGTTAGAGCGCAACCTCACATCATGCACTATCCTCTCCCACTAGCTCTCATGGTCGTTGGTGCAAGAGAAAAAATTACTGTGACCACTCGAATCTTTTACTTTTCTTAGAGAGCTATGTCTAGAGGGAGTGTTTACCCTTTAGAGGACAACCTCAAACCGGTAAATACCCTAACCGGTATATAAATAAGACACTGAAAAAAGGCTTGTCTTACATCCCACCAAGCTCGGGAGATGCGAGTTGATGGTAGTTCAGACTAGGTGAACATCCCGAACATATCGGCATGGTCAGCTAGGCTCTTGAGTGATTCAGGCGCGTACAAACCAATTGGGGGGACACCATGAATCTTACTAAGAACCAATGTTTAGAAGCCAAAAAACCTTATGTATTTGCTGATACAAAAGGTCAAAGACTGACTAAGACACCTCACACGTACCCTTCATTGTGAGGCATAAAACCCTCAAATTTTTTGGACCTTTGGGGTGAGAGATTCTAGTGATTACCGTGTCGAGGAGGGGAGCTAGTGACACTAGAATCTCTACTTGTCCACTTTGTCTAAGGTATATGGAGAAATCCAAGTGGGATTCAGCAAATAGTATCCTATTCAGGCTAGGCGATGAATGTGTTTGGTTCTAAATATGCACTTTGTCTTTGATGTACTTGGTTCACTTACACATCTTTTGCCAAAAACAAGTCAAAATCTCACCAAAATCAAACATTTACCAAGTGAAACACTTAGCCCAAATTCTAGTCCAAAATTGCCCATCTCTACAGTTCTGTCGTCCTAGTTTCATAATCACATCCTTACTATCATTTTGTGCGATTTTCCTATAATATCATTAGATCCTCCATTTCTCCCCATATCCTAGGCTAGCAGAGTCATCTTCTTCATTCCTCATCACCTTTCCATCTTCTTCAGATTCAGTCTTTTCTCCTATCCTGAGCTTAATCCAAAATCCTAGTTTGAGCTTATTATTGATCATGGTCTGAGCTTTAGTTTTCTTTATCCATCTCCATCCTTAATCCCTATCCAACTCATCAACTAATCATTATGTCACAATCCTATCATGATGAGTTTGGTCTTCCGGCCTCTTCTTCCACTTAATCCCATTCCAATGATGATGAGAGTCTTTTTGATCATGATGAGTACATTGAACACCTTAGTAAGCTTTCCCCAAGCATCCTCCAAAATACAATCATTCCTCCACACTAACCCATCATGTCTCCATGCATATCCACTAGCACTCCTTATCATACCTTTTACAAGGGAAACACATCTTATCCTCCATCCACATCCCCCTCCTATGTCATACCCGCATGTCTCACTCACATGACATTCACGCCTTCATCTTCTCCCATGGTCATATCCAAAACTCCATCTTTCCACAACAACACTACTAGGTACATCCCTAATCCAAATCCACCATCTTCTTATCCTCCAACCCATTTTCCAATCTAAAATTATAGTCCTCCATTTCCTCCAATCAATCACCGTGATCCCCATAGTACTATTGCTAATCCACCATCCAATTCATCCTACCGTTCTCCTTCATCCCCTCCATCTGATCCCAATATACTATCTTCCATTTCCACCTACATTAACACAAATCCCCTTCCCCAATCCTCTTACATCACTCAATCCACTTCATATTCCATACCCCAATCCATCACTCCTCCTCCATCAGTTAGTCAAACTAGTTCACAAGTCACCTCCATGCCTACCTATGTGAACTATCTAGCCATGCAATCTCCTACACCCGTTTCTACACCATCATTCAATCATACAAGTTCACAAGCCATTGTCACACCTTCATATGTGGACTACCCTATCTTCCCACCATCTACACATGCTAATCCTCCACCTCCAATACGTAAGTCTCCAAGGAGTTTCACAAGGAAGCCATCACAAAATCCATCTCTTAAATTTCATGAGTCAATTCATATCATTCCCCCATGTGAAGCCATCAGTGATGAGGCCTTTCCACCTCCCACAACCATCATTCCTCTTCCATCTCCCACACCTATCATTGCCCTTCCAACTCCTATACTTATTTATCCTTTATTTACAAACATGTTATGCATACAAATGTATTAACAAATATATGTATACCTATGCATTCGTACCTATACATATATAATAATTAGATGTATTACTATGACAAATAAATTAATACAACATGTGACCTTATCATAATTAACAATACATACAACGATCTCCATAGCATGATAAGTAATAAATCATATGCAACTTCCCTCCAAGATACACAATGTCATAGAGTCACAAAGACATCAAATAAGCATATAGCTAAAAGAAGTTGACCACAGTCAACAGAGCAATTCCAGCACAACTCTCAACCAAGCATGAATTACTAAAAGCCATCAAGAAATGAGATCAATCAAGAATAATAAAAAATGACGGATCAAACCATAATACTAAAGGCAGAAAGGGTCACAACCACGCCCAACCAATTGAGATAATCCAGGGTTTTCCACCCCGATAACTGGCCAGCTACATAGGAACCCAACCTACCAAATTTAGATAAAGGAAAAAGGAAGACTTGTGCAGGGTCCTTGGTACTATCTCCGCTACAACAACCTTCAAGGATTTGAGGGCACGCTTAGACCTATGGAGCCAGGTGAAGTCGATATCTGATACCTGCAAACCTGCATCATAGAAAAAGTGTATATGCATGTATATATTTACATAAGACAACATAGACAATGAAAGGGATCGATACATCGTGTGGATCTTACTAGGTGAGTAACTGTGAATTTTTCCCTAGTCATACAGGCAAACCATAGATAAAGACACACCAGTATGCATCAAGTACACATAAACATCATGAATAATATATCCTGTCACTTGCTAAAATGCAATGCAACCAAGATCACCTGCATGCAAAGACTATTACACAGAATGAAACAGACAGAAGATAGAAGGATTCAGAAGCTATGGCGGCCGATAGGCCAGAGAATGCAAGAACATGTTGACAGAAAATAAGTTCTATATTCAACAATGTAAAATGATTACAAACTCCTTATGAAATACAAAGATGACAATCCTTATAAAGGATGTCGAAACCCTAAAAGGGCAACTGCTAGGAAATAGAAACTTTCCTAAGACTAA
>MU225425.1:1646483-1660290 GCA_018584345.1 Thuja plicata
CCTTATAAAGGATGTCGAAACCCTAAAAGGGCAACTGCTAGGAAATAGAAACTTTCCTAAGACTAAAGAAACTGCCTAAGTGAAACTTAAGCACTAAAGAGCAATTGCTAAATTACTCTAACAACATCCACAACTAAAGATGTGATCAAAAATAAGCATAGAGGGCAATAATCATGATAATTTATAAATCTAGAGTATAAGAAAAGCATAATCATTATATGATCATGGGTTGGTTTCATTAACCGTACACATCAATCATTAATGAGGTTTGAAAATATATTCTTGAACAATTAATGAGAACATAAGTAAAATTCATATATCAATCAAGACGTAAGTGTAAAAGTATCATAATCAACCCTTTAGTCATTATAACAAATTTATCCAAGGGTAATCATAATAATTGATAAGGAGAACCTCACATAGTAAACATATAGATCTATTAGGTGACCACATAACTTCAAGGTCCTAAAATATCATGGACACATAAGAAGATATGAATACACATGAAGGAATGTACCTAATAAAATTTATTGTTCTCAAAACTAGAATGTGAAGTTATTATAGTTGGGATAGAACGGATTAGGCAAACACTTCAAGTAGAATCATACTTTTTATCAATAACATCCCAAGCATAAAATTCCCTACAACATTCCCTAACTACCAACAAGCATATCAAGGACATGTTAGGGTTTGAGGGGTATTACAGTACCCCATGTGAACCCTCTACTTGCAGACATACAAACTACATGCAGAATGAGAGGATTTGTTGAGCTTCATATAAAGGTTTTAACTCTTCCCGCTTAGGATGAGATCACCTGATTTTGCCATGAATTTTTTCAAAATTTCTTAACCTAGGTAGAAGAAGATGATGTATTAAAGTGTGTGAAGATTTCACAGGGCTCTTAACACCCCATTCGTGTGCCAAAAGGTAATCATCCTCGTAATGGCTACCAAGAATGAAAACTAGCATTTCATCTAACTATGGGCAAAGACCCTCTCCACTTGGAATTATTTAGATGCAAATTCTAGTTTTCCTTTTCTTGAAGCACCGTATATGCACAAAAGGAGATACACTAGCCAATTGAATTATTTGAGAGTTATAACTATTCGATGAAATCTATACTTATCTAATTTTCTAATTTTTCGCAAGATTATGCAAAGCAAATCATATCAAGAGTTAATTATTATCATCCTTTGGTATAGATGAGCATTTTCAGAGATTTATTGATATGAACTTTAGCTATGTTTGGTGGAAAACACTCAAAATTATTAGAATTAAGATGTACTTTATACATAAAGCAAAACAATTTTTAAAAATAAACATAGAAAATATATACAAATTTGCCAGAAATTTTTTTTAATTCGGATATTTTTCCATGGTATGTCAGTAGAAAATTTCAACTTCCTCAATTAAATTTAACATTTCTTTCAATCAATAACACAACCAAATATACCTTAAAAATCCAACATAAGAAATTTTATCTACACTCTAAAATCTAGCTATATGTCAACATAAAAGTATCAAAGGAAGATATCTATTCTAAGCTCTATATTTTAGTTAATTAATATATTTCATTTCTCCCTTCAAACACAAGAATATAATTTCCTAAAGATCAAATGCTAGATAGATTAGCATACAAAACTATAAAAGATCCAATAATATGATTTATCTATACTAATATAGATTATCGACACCATGCATCTCTATAGAAAACTTAGGTAGAATCACATAACTTCTAATTATGATCTTTTAAGATAAAAGTGCATCATTGTGTACCTTTCTCTATTTTTTCTAGCTTATATCTCTCTTCCTATCTACTTTTATGCATATATATGATATGCAAATTTTGCAAAATGGGATGAAAGATGAAAGAATTTTTTTTCTATAAGTCATCAGTTATGGTTGAGTTGAATCAATATTTAACAGTTGTGTTGTCATAAAGGGAATTTATTGCACCCTATACGTATGTTATGCCTCAACCATCCCCAAATGTTATGAAGTACAAATATTGTCATTGCATGATAGTGTTATCAATTTATTGTACAACTAGAGTTGAAGCATCATATATGAAGGTGTGTTAAGGAGGCCTTGATAAGGTAGAATGTTAGTTTTTTTGGTGCTATCACACATAAAATATGGCTTGTCATACCACATATTATAAGATAGGATAAAATAAAATCGCAATAGATTCCTTGTTACCATTTAAAATATACTATCATTGTTGTTTGGTGTGCTTTTTTAACCACGAGAAATGACTCAGATCATTGTTTCCCTCCCAACCATTGATGATATACGAATATCCTCTCCCTCGATCACTTCTCCTCTAAATAATGCATATTAACTTATTATTCAATCTGTTGTAGGTGTACACAAACTTCTCTTGATATTCAATAGTGTTCAAGAGAGAGAATTGATTCTATATTTATACCCATACGTGGGTGACTCTTCACCTAGACTCAGGTTTATTCCAATCAGCACGAATTTCATCAAGGGTGTTGATCTTATTTTAGCTGAACCTTAATAAACATTAACTAAATATTTTATATTTAGTATATATGAATCGCTCCTTCATGGTCGGCTCATTTAAATGTATCATAGGCCACTTATACATTTATATTATCTATGTCGGCCTGAAGGAATCTCACCATAGCTATTGTAACATCAACACTCCCTCTTAGCTAGGGAGGAATCCTTCTCTATATCAGTATCATGTAGTGACATCATGTTAGTATAGTTGGAATAAATTAGGAAAGTTATGTACTAAGAGGGGAGGGGTGAATCAGTACCCTTAAAAATTTTAACCATTCATTTTGATCTATTACCGAGTTGAATAGAGTGCATACAATTAGCATAAAGTAAATATTCCAAACCATAAAATATGCAACACATAACACAAATATTTTGGTCACGCAGAAATCCTTTGTTAGAGGAAAAAATTGTGGTGGGGATGACACCCACAATCCTTCACTACTGTATTAAAAAGGTTGCTTGGTTAGAGCTACAAATTTAGCTACTTCTGATAGGAGTAATATACTCGGTTAAGAGTACAAAAGACTTATTCAATCTACCTTGTTAGAGGATTTTACAATCTCTAATCTAAGAGATGTACCTGGTTAAAGGATTTACAAAATATAAGACTTATTATGGCCTACCCACAAGCGGGATTTGTACTTCACTGATTACAAAAAAAATCACCATAAAATGTCTGAGAAAGGTGCATCAATCAAATGTTGTCCAGACTCGGTGTGTTCTAAATCTCTGTTACCTTATTCTGCACTCGGTAGCTTAGTATCATAAGCTCTGCTTTATTCTGCATACCTCTCCTCTGCTTCACCTTTCAACATCTTCATCAGCTCTTTCAACTCTGTCAACAATCTTAATAATGTCAACCCTTTGTAATGTAAACTCTCTGTAATGTCATCTCTCTTCCTCTCCTTTGCTTCAACGTTCAAAACTAATTTTTTATACAATATTCAGGCGGTTAGTTGGATCTAGGGAATCAAGAGTCAACAGTGGAGATTATGTCGTTAAAGTTAGGTTACATCTCCAATGTCATATGCCTTTTAAAAATTCATTGACAGATCTTCCTCGTGATCCTATCCAATCATGTGTTTGGATTCCTAATGACCCAATTAACTTTTACCTCTAATTCTATGCAACGCTTCCTGCTCGGTGTCCAAATCCAATGTATCTAATTTAAAATGAATGTCGGCTATAGAGTGCTCGGTAAACATGCTTCTACGTACTCGGTTAACTCTATACTCTCTTCTCGGTGTTTGTGAGTGCTTGGTATCTGTCTTTTCATTACTCGGTATATATAGCTCGCTCGGTGCTTGATAATTTCTTGGTACCTGATAACTTCTCGGTGCTCATTGGTTGTCTTGGTTGCCTTTACCGACTATGTCTTCTTCATTATATGACTTCCTTCCTTCAGTTGCTTTCACCGATATATGAATTTGTAGAAAACTAATGACAACAAACTCTCTTTAGGAGTAACAATATCCCCCTTTGACATTAGCTTGGCATTTTGAAAAAAACTTCAAAGTCGTCAAAATTATCAAAACTTCAAAAAGCTATGACTCCCCCTTTGATAATGCTTCTCAAAATTTTTACTACTTATATCTCCCTTTACTATATATATATCCCCCTTTTTTTATAAACATGCCAAAATATTACTTACTTAGTCTTGTCTTCCGGAGGTATCTTGTCAAAAATGTGTTTATACTTGGCCTTTGCATCAGATAGGCCTGCCTCCCAGGTATCCTTTAGTGTTTGCATAACAATGATTTGAGTAGAAACATTTTTTGCCATACCAGTAATAGTGTCTAATGAACTGCCATCGGGAGTGGAAATTAAATCTTTTTCTTTCTTCAAGTGATTCTGCATAGACTCCATGTGGAGAATGAGTGTAGCTTGCAGCTCTAGGAGTTCTAACCTTAGTTTGTGCTCTGCATTTATGAGCTCTTGTTGCTTTCCCATTAGTTTTTTGATCTTTGACTAATAAGCTTGTAGGGATCTAGGTTCAATTGAAATTCTCTTTAGCTGCTCAGTTAGCTCTTGTTCAACAGTTGCCTTTTTCTCGTTGATCTCTTTAAGGAATTGGGAAATGGAACAAAATTATTGAAATAATAAAAGAATATCAGACAATTTTCTCTCCATTTAGGTCAGTGCATGCTTCAGAAATAGATACCCTGTCAAGTGCAATATTCTTCAAAATTGCTTCTAATAGTTTTTGATCCATGCTCTTCTAATGAATTTTCATCATGTCATTGATTGTGTCTTGATTCGGTTCACGCACTTGTTTAATCTTTTCTGCCACTTGATCAAGTAGATTTGCCTGTTCATTTATAGTAGTATCCGATACAATCTCTTGTAACACTTCTTTGACATCTTCTAATACATTATTTTCTTTCTTCTTTTGAAGTGATTTATTTTGTATGGCCTTGAGTCTTACTAACTCAGCATATTCTTCCATCTCATCAAGGTCCATATTTTCCATATCTACCTTAGGTAGTATGATCAATTGGCTCATATCTATATGTTTCATCTTCTGTGATTTCTTCTTTTTCTTTGTAAGACTATCACCAGTAGACAATATGGTGGATGAAGATGCCTTTAATGCATCTGATACACTTTCTGCTTTAATTTCTTCTTGCTTGTCAGTAACTTTGTCTATCGGTGACTCTTCTTTCTTTTCTTCTTGTTTCTCTTCGGTTTTATCTTTTGTATTTTCCTTTGTCTGGTGTTTTGTCTTATCTTCTTCCTTTTTTTCTACCTTATATTTTTCTTGTTCCTTTTCTTGTTCCTTCTCTTTTTCCTTTTCTCGTTCCTTTTCTTGTTCCTTCTCTTGTTTCTTCTGTACTTTGGTGTCCTTAGTAGAAGGTGCCTTGATGTTCTATTCTATGCTAAGCTCGGTGGCCTTAGGATCCTTAGTTTCTTCTTGTGCTTTTTCTGTAGGCAGTTTAGTTCCTTTCTCTTCTATATCAGTTTCCATATTAGACATTCCAATATCAATATCTAAATACTCGTTGACTTGTTCTAGAACTTATTCTAATAGTTTTGCATCAGCAACATCAACTATATCTATTTGTTTGGTTTCTATGTCCTTTTCAATCATCACATCTTCAGCATCGACAATTTTGATTAAAGGGTCCTCCTCTGTAATATCTTCAATCTAAATTTCTTCTTTATCCAATGTAATTTCAATAGGATCTTCCTTACTTTTCTCTTCAGTATCTTGACCTTTTCATGTCTTAGCTTCCATGTAAATAGAAATAAGTTTGATCCATTATACATCAGTCTCTTCTTGTACTATCTCTAACTCTTCATTCATGATCCTTAAAGATCTACCTTTGATAAGAAAACGGTTAGAGTAGGTTTTCATTCTCTCATCAATCTCAGTTACAAACATAGTAGGTTGTGTTAGAATTAGGGATCTTTCCCTCATTTTATTTTTAATGTTCAATGCATACTTCCATCTAGCATCAATTTTTTTATTTAGTTCAATAGGTAGAGGGTTGAAAACCTGAATTGGTGCAAGTTTAAACTTATTCAAACTAAAAACAATTGCCTCTTCTATCTTGGCTTTACCTTCTTCATCTTGGTTTTCATACTTCATGTATTTGATTCTAGAGATTCCTCCATTCTTCTTTAGTAACTCAAGTGACTCATCTAGAGTCATTTGTATTATACCTGAGCTTATATTACTATGTTTTCTTAGGTCTTAAGTTTCTGTCTCATTGTCTTCTTTCAAGTTAAATTTCCTTCTTGTCTTGTAGCTTTCTTTCTTCTCACATATGTCTTACCTTTTGGCTCATCAGCTTATGATTTCCCTTTTGCTTTCGGTGTAACTATGCACCGTGTGTTTGGTCTGGTTGTCTTAGCAGTCGGTGAGGCCTTCATTTCTAGTGTCTCTATCCCTTTTCTGTCATAGGATTCATCCTCATATGTTTCATCATCAACTCCGAGTTCCTTTGATAATTTTTCAATTATTTTGTTTGTTCTCCTTTAGGCTTTAGGTACTAGGATTTCTTGTTTTCTCTTCTCTTTAACCTATTCATAGGCTTCATACCTTTTGGTTCTTTTGTTAGTGGGATTGGATAAAAAAGATTATATTTTTTTATTTACAATTTTTGTGTCCATCTCATATCCCATAGGTTATATCCAGCTACTTCTATGTTCAATTGCCTTAATGATACATGTGTCGGTGTCCAGTTCAAAATATATGGTGTCATGATATTTTCAGCCAATTGGGGTTCTATCTTGTTCTTCTTATTCATCTTAGCTTGAAACTTAAGGAAATAACCATTCATAATCATATAAACATCTTCACCTAGACTCGTGATGTAATCATTTATTTGGTACATGACAGGTTTCTCAATGGTCCATGTAACATTACCGATAGATGGGAAGAAATTAATAAAATAGAAATATATGCATACCAGTAATGATCCAAACTTCAAAGTATTTTAATTTTCTTTCCTTGTGGTATTCAATTTTCTTCCAATTGCTTCATAAAAATCTCACAGATGTCAATCTGCATGTCCTTCACAATTTTGTGTGCCAAATCTACAGCTCCACATGGTACGTTGTTAGCTCTGGAAGAGTTGAATACTCAATAGGATATAACATTACATGAAAATTTCAGTTTAGGGTCTTCAATAGTAGATGTCTTCAGACCTCTCCAATCCCACTTTGTCTTTGTCAATTCACTTAGTTTCTTCTTCTCAATTTTCCTTATAGCCTTTGGCTTGTCACCAATCAGGTAACCAGTTATAATGTGTAGAACATCTTTTGTGATCTTCACTGGTTGGTCAAGCCATTGGTCATTTACTCAGCTAAGGACCATTCTTACCCACAATGTTTTGAATAATTTCAATATGTGAAGGGAATGATTCAAACCCTTAGTCTCCAGATGAACGTTTTCATCTTTCAGCTTTCCATTTACACATAGTTTCTAAAATGACGTATTAATCTGTGCTATGCATATTTCCTCAAATTTGAAATGTATTAATGCTCGCACATCTTTGATCAATATAACCCTATGTGGTATTGATGTTAGGGCTCCCATCTTATTAGGTTCTACTACTGTCGTTGGAGGTAGCTTATACTTAGGGTTTACAGGTTCATCATTCTCTACAACAACTGGGTTCTTAAGCTTTGGTGTCATCTTTTCAAATTTTCTGTTAGATTCACTTAGGGCTTTGTGTTTCTTGGTTTGGTTTCAAAATCAAAACTAGGGAAACACCAACTGATATTCA
This sequence comes from Thuja plicata, assembly GCA_018584345.1. Classification (NCBI taxonomy): domain Eukaryota; kingdom Viridiplantae; phylum Streptophyta; class Pinopsida; order Cupressales; family Cupressaceae; genus Thuja; species Thuja plicata. The sequence goes on from MU225425.1 coordinate 1,654,245, forward strand.
AATACATTAAACTTATCTTGCAAAAGATTGTAATAGTTTAGGAATACCTTGTTGGTCACGCGAAAACGCTTGAAGATTCAGATCTGCAAGTTTTCTCACGATGCTCTTGAAACTGATAAGTGACAATGATAGACGATTGGGTCTATTTATAGATTTCACTAGTTTTTAGGGTTTCTAACAGTCATAAAATAATAATAAATTCTTTACCAATCCCTTTTACCGATTGCCTATACTTCTTATCGAATGGTGTAAAATATGAATTGAATAGTATGTATCTGAATGCATTTAAATATGCTAATCTGGATCTCTGCACATATACTAGGAGCCAATTTTAGATTTAAAGATTTGATTTGAAGTTCATATACATACCTCATGATTGATTAGGTAGAGTCGATTGCACCTGATCTGGAGGATGTGGTGCCTTCAATTGTCCCGAATGATGTTCCATCTTCCATGGTATTTCTCTTCCATGTCCTATTCATCTGCTCTCTCATTTCTTCAACATTTACTTTTGGTTTCTCATATGTCTCTTCCTCGGTTGGAGCCTTCTCTCAGTACCTGCAGTCTTTGGCAAGGTGACCTATCTTGTGACAATGGAAACATGTCATTCTCAGGTTTCTCCAAGTTCTCGTATAGTTTCTGCCATGAAGTAACATACAATTTTATGCTATGTGTCCATACCTTCTACAGACTAACATGATATCCTTGTATTTTAGTCCCATGGTATAGATGTATTATGTTGGTTACTCTGCATGTTTTGTCAGTTCGATACCCATTTTTCATTTCTCCTAGGTGATTTGCATTCTTCATACTTATGATCGTATTTGTTGCAAGTACCACAATATCCATCAAACTTTGGCTTCCTTGTGTTGTTTACAATTCTTGATCTGCATTCAAATGCTTGGTGCCCATACTTACTATAGTTATAGCAATACCCATCAAACTTAGGTGAGCTCGGTGACTTACCCCTTTTGCTTCTGCAAACATTTGCAGTATGTCCAGATTTCCCACAATGGTAACAACTAGGCTTGTTTGTCTTCGGTGGGGCAGAAGTGTCTTGTTTTTCAGCTTGCTTAAATGATTCTCCTTTCTTAGTAGTTCTCTTATATTGAATCCAAGTCCAGTTTTGTCTTTCGGTTGTTTCTAACCTTTGATTTGTCCATCCAATAATCTTAGTGTTTCATCACTTTTCTTAAGTATCTCATTAGCTTCTTTTTCAGATTTCAGTTCACTAGCCAATCTTTCAACTTCCCACTTTACTGCTTGATTCTCATATTCTTTCTCAGCTATTTTAGTTTCAGACTTTCTTTTATCTTCTTCAGCTAATTTCAATGCATTTTAAACTACTCCCTTAGAGTCAAGTATCTCAGTGATTCTTACTTTTTGTGCCTCTTGATCTTTCTTTGCTGAATTCAGTTGCTTAGTGAGTGTCTTGTTCTTTTCCTAGAGTTCTGCAATGATTGATTCAACTTCATCACTCAAACTACCTTCAGATGATGTCTCAAGATTATCAACATGTTCTTGTGTGGATTTAAGTTTATTGCACAGTTGCTTCCTCACTCTCAAGGACTTTTCCAACTTTCTTTTTAGATCTTCAATCACCTCTTGTGCATTTTCTAGTGCAAACTAAAGACTATCATTTTTTTTAGATTGCTTGTAACTTTCCATAGCCATGATCTTTCCTCTTAAGTGGTCAAACCCTTTTTCTCAAGAGACTAGCTCTGATACCAATTGTTAGTGTAGACACCTAAATTTGATTAACAAATTTAATTAAATTCAGTCATCTTGCTCACATTATTGATTAAATAATTGTGCATTATTTAATAGATTAATGTCATCCTTTTAGCCTAATTAATTTAATTAATTAGGTATAGTCCAATTAATCTAATGGAAACCCACAACCATTTAATTAATTAAATCCTCCTTCCTCTATTAATTTAAAAAATAGAATTATCTATTTAAATTAATTCACTTTATCCTGTTATCTTATTTTATGATTAAATAAATCCTATTTAATATATTTGAGCACATGGCTCCTAACTTTAACCCCTAAACTAATCATGCTCAACCACCTAACTCATAGTTTTAACTCAACCCAACCTTTTCACATATACTAATCCTTTCGTATTAGTTAATTACCTGTGATTAGCTAATTAACCCCTCCACTCATTCCCTCTCCTCCCATCACATCCTCCTAATCTTCCCACTTTCCCTCTAACCCAAACCTAATCACTTCCTAAACATGTGCACAATCATAATCCAAGGATTAAGAAATCTCAACCCCAACCCCAAAGTCAACATCTTGTCACATCACCCAAATCCCCATCCATATCTCATTAAGTCTTCCTTAAATGCTCTTATATCCCTCTTACACACTTCATCCTCCTTTTCCCATCTTGTCTCATCTCACATCTCCCAAAATGGTCACATTCCCCCATTCCCTCAAATTCTCTCTCCTTGTGACACTTGTCACAATGGGAGGCATTTGAAGAAGCACAATCCATGTGCTCTCTCTCAAATGCATCTCAACCCTTCCTCAAGTTTGCATCTCAACCGTCCATGCAAGCCTCCATTTTCCTATAAATTGAACCTCATTTCCTTCACAAATCATCCGTCTTCTATGCAAATTTATCATGCCCATTTGAGAGCCCAAAATCACCATCATACTCTCATAATGCTAAAATCCTCACTCATCCATTGAAGATCATCTTGAAGCTTGAGAAACATCTTTGAGCACACATCCAATCCATTGGACGAATCCACACATCAAGGAGGCTTCATGGCTTGAGAAGGTTTGCTCATTCGTAGGCTCTTGTGGTGTTTTTAGTATTCTTTTGTCTAATCTAGATGTTTGTTTGAGTAGTGTTGTTGAATTTTTTATTAACTTATTGCATTCCTAGTTTACTCACTATTTTCAATCACATATTTTGGAACGCCCGGTGGGACCCACTTCAAGGATCATTTCCTTTCATCTTTTTCTTGCAAAAACTAACCAAAAATATAATGTTTCTTATTGTTTGAGTTTTTGTGCAAGGTTTTTTGGTTTTTGCAGGTTTGAAAGTGAAAGACCAAGTATTTGCACCTTCAATCCCACTGTCAAAGTTTACACGGCATAAAAAATAAGCGTTGATGGGAATCCTTGGAGGACTTGCGAGATCGCTGGGAGAAGTTGCGGGATCGCGATCCCGCAGATGAAGTTGTGGGATCGCGATCCCGCAGACTGTAGCCTGCTGCTAGCCAAGAGTTGTTTTCCCACATTTTCCATCTACTCTCAGTCTATTTCTTATTTTTCAACAGTCTGGCGAGAATGCTGTTATAAATTAATCTTTACTTGCATTATGTAAGTAGGAGATTCCTATGGAATCCCTACACCTATTTTGTCCTCTTGTGAGGATACTTCATTTTATTATCCCTTGGTTGTATTATTTAAATGGGATAAACCAAGGTATCCCTTAGATTCCTCCCTAAGAGGAAATAACACAAGTGGCACACACTTTATGAATGTGGCTCACATGCTCATAGGAGTTACACTTCAAACTCCTTCTTCCATCTCTACTTAAGAGATGCTTCTCCTCATTCTTTGTAACACAAGCACTAGTTGTAGCACTTCGTCACTTCAAGTGACTCATTGTATGAGCTTGGCTCTCTCTCTCTCTCTCTCTCTCTCTCTCTCTCATGTTTTTAGGCAATTTTCCCATTCATATTTATTCACAGGGGTTTTTTTATGCTTTTCCCCCTTCAAAATCTTGTCTCCTTCTCTTGCTTTTGGTGAATGCTCCTAGTTCTCTGATTTATTCATGGTATATCTCTTTACTCCTTGCTCTTTGGTTTAAACAATTTCCTTGCTCCTCCTCATTTTGTTGTTATTTTCAACATGGTATCAGAGCAGGTTGGTTTAATCCATTTTTGAGTGTACAGGTGAAGGAGCTACCATATCTTGGAGCACTCCAAACTTCGAAGACCTCTTGAGAGAGTTTATTTCATTTTTTTTACTAATCTTATTGGAAAAAAATTTGAATTTGTGTGCAGGTTTCCCAAATTTTTTATTCAAAATTCTATTGATCTACAAGATTCAAAAAAATTATCTCTGTTTTTTTTGTCATTATATATATTGTGTTTACCTTGCCATGCATCATATCTTACATTGGCTGTTACACTTTGTCATTAATAACTTTCAAAATATACATTATTTTGACAATCGCTTCAGTGGGATTTGAGATAATTAGGTTTTTAATAACATATTAAAAATTTAGACAAATCCAACGGTGCATTTAAAAGTTATGCCCCTCTTAATTTGACTGATTTATTTGTCTATTGTTGTTTAAACATTTTTTATTCTCTATTTTAATCTCAGCTCTTATTCTGTATTTTTCATTGATTGATCTCTGTTTTATTCGATTCTCTTACCTTTATTTTTGCTTTAAACCTCATCCCATTTACTTCCTATCTTAGCACAATTTTGTTTCTTTACTCTGCATAGTATATATCTTGCTCATATTTGTTTTTTGGTTTATCCCTTTGCTCCCTCAACATGCATCTTTTTTGAGTTTGTCTACATCCTCCTTGCTGCTGCATAACCTTTGTCTTTCCTCCATACTTGTACAGCTTCCCTTCAAACTCTTCACATCATTCCTTTTTTAGCTTTCCACTCCTTGCGCAAGCCTTACCTTCTCCATGTAGCCACTCCTCTCCCTTCGCGTGAGACTTCTCCTGCATACATTTAAACTTAGCGTAGCCTTTACTCCTTATTATTCTTTTATGCATCTCTTTATCATAACTTTGGGTAGAATTTTAATATTCCTTTGACTGCTTTCTTCACATTATTTAGCGCAACAATTTTTATATTACACCTATTTGTTGCGCAGATCAAACACATCCTTTCAGCCTTTCCTCTGCGCAGCATAACCATACTGTTTCACAACACCTTTCTCTGGGTTGTTTGGTTGTGCATTCACTCTAACCTTATGTTACTGTTGTCTTGACTGGTCTTTTCATCATTTCTTCTATCTTCAACAACATTCTAACTTCGTTTCTTTGCAGGTTATCATTATTATCTGCAGATATACTATTATTATTTAGCATTCATTATTCTAACCTCTTTTGCAGGAAGAATCTGATTTTTATTCTGGTTATTGCAATATTTGTTCATCATTTCTTCTATTGGTTGTCATTTGCATCATTCTAACTTTGTTTTACATTGCAGATTATCAAATATTATTCATATTTGTTCTCACATTTTTTTTTTTTAAACAAATTACAATTTAATTCTTAATATTAATTTTAATTTATTTAACAAAAAGTTAAATTGATTTACATTTTCACTCTCTTCATATTTTCTTAATTTCATCTTAAACCCACTTTCATTTAATCATTAATGTCGCAATTTAAACTTACAAGCTCCAATTATATTGTTTGGAAGACACACATGTCTGATATTCTTAAATCTCTACATCTTTTGGATATTGTTTCTACACCAAATTTGAAACCAACATCCACCGCTCCACGGGCTGACCAGGATACCTGGCAGTTCAAAGATGAGGAAGCATTTGGTCTAATTGGATTCTCATTAAATACAGATTTATATCATCTTATCTCAGATTGTACTGAGGCTCATCAGGCTTGGCATGTCTTGGAGAACACATTTAAAACTCATGAGAAACCTTTTCCTCTTATTAATCAAGCAAATCAAATTTCTACACCGCAATGTGACACTATTTATCCTTTAAATGATTTTCCTATTTGGGATGACCCATGTGATGATGCTTGTTTTTGGGATGATCCCCTAGCTACCTATTTTCCTCATAGAGATAACATGTTACAGTTTGATGATGTTTCTTATTCTCATACATATTCTGCTTTTGATGATATTTTAGAACAAGAAGATGAAATTATTGATATGTTTCTCAATGCCACTTTGCTCTCATGTATTACAAGAGATGATGTTCCTATTTGCTCCAAAGTGGATTATGAATTTTGTGACACTCAAATGGTTATTATGGAGGACCAACCTCCTTCTCTAAACTCTAATCTTCCTCATTATGATAAT
>MU225425.1:1660714-1675025 GCA_018584345.1 Thuja plicata
TCTTTACTTGCATTATGTAAGTAGGAGATTCCTATGGAATCCCTACACCTATTTTGTCCTCTTGTGAGGATAATTCATTTTATGTATTTTATTATCCCTTGGTTGTATTATTTAAATGGGATAAACCGAGGTATCCCTTAGATTCCTCCCTAAGAGGAAATAACACAAGTGGCACACACTTTATGAATGTGGCTCACATGCTCATAGGAGTTACACTTCAAACTCCTTCTTCCATCTCTACTTAAGAGATGCTTCTCCTCATTCTTTGTAACACAAGCACTAGTTGTAGCAAGGGTCAACTAGGCTCTTGAGTGAGTCGCGCACGTACAAATTGATTGGGGGGACACCATGAATCTTACTAAGAACCAATGTTTAGAAGCCAAAAAACCTTATATATATGCTGATACAAAAGGTTGAAGACTGACTAAGACACCCCACACATACCCTTCATTGTGAGACATAAAATCCTAGAGGTTTTTGGACCTTTTTGTGAGAGATTCTAGTGATTCCTGTGTCGAGGAGGGGAGCCAGTGACACTAGAATCTCTACTTGTCCACTTTGTCTAAGGTATATGGAGAAATCCAAGTGGGATTCAGCAAATAGCATCCTATCCAGCATAGGTTGTGAATGTTTTTGGTTCTAAATGTGTACTTTGTGTTTGATGTACTTGGTTCACTTAGACATATTTTGCCAAAAACAAGTCAAAATGTCACCAAAATCAAACATTTACCAAGTGAAACACTTAGCCCAAATTCCTAGTCCAAAATTGCCCGTCTCTACAGTTCTGTCATCCTAGTTTCATAATCACATCCTTACTATCATTTTGTGCCATTTTCTTATAATATCATTAGATCCTCCATTTCTCCCCATATCCTAGGCTAGAAAATTCATCTTCGTCATTCCTCATCACCTTTCCATCTTCTTCAGATTCAGTCTTTTCTCCTATCCCAAGCTTAATCCAAAATCCTAGTTTAAGCTTATTATTGATCCTGGTCTGAGATTTAGTTTTCTTCATCCATCTCCACCCTTAATCCCTATCCAACTCATCAACTAATCATTATGTCACAATTCTATCACGAGGAGTTTGGTCATTTGGCCTCTTCTTCCACTTCATCCCATTCCAATGATGATGAGAGTCTTGTTGATCATGATGAGTACATTGAACACCTTATCAAGCTTTCTCCAAGCATCCTCCAAAATACAATCATTCCTCCATACTACCCCATCATGTCTCCATGCATATCCTATAGCACTCCTTAGCATACATTTGACAAGGGAAACCCATCTTATCCTCCATCCACATCCCCCTCCTATGTCATACCCGCATGTCCCACTCACATAACATTCACTCCTTCATCTTCTCCCATGGTCATATCCAAAACTCCATCTTTCCACAACAACACTACTAGATACATCCATAATCCAAATCCACCATCCCCTTATCCTCCAACCCATTTTCCAATCTAAAATTTTAGTCCTCCATTTCCTCCAATCAATCACCATGATCCCCATACTATTGCTAATCCACCATCCAATCTATCCTACATTTCTCCTTCATCCCGTCCATCTGATCCCAATATACCATATTCCATTTCCACCTACATTTAACACAAATCCCCTTCCCAATCCACCTACATCTCTCAATCCACTTCATATTCCATACCCCAATCCGTCACTCCTCCTCCATCAGTTAGTCAAATTCCTACCTATGTGAACTATCTAGCCATGCCATCCCCTACACCCGTTTCTACACCAGCATTCAATCATACAAGTTCACAAGCCATTGCCACACCTTCATATGTGGGCTACCCTAGCTTCCCACCATCTACACATGCTAATCCTCCACCTCCAATACGTAAGTCTCCAAGGATTTTCACAAGGAAGCCATCACAAAATCTATCTCTTACATTTGGTGAGTCAATTCATATCATTCCCCAGTGTGAAGCCATTAGTGATGAGGCATTTCCACCTCCCACACCCATCATTCCTCTTCCATCTCCCACACTTGTCATTTCCCTTCCAACTCCTATACTTATTGATCCTCTTCTATCTCCTAACACCATTGAAGTCCCCCCATCTGTTGACTCCATCCAATCTCCATCCCCATCTTCTCCTCCTGACATTATCCACACTCCATCCAAGGAATCTCATGATTCCACCCATGTTCCCTCTATCTCAATTACAGAATCTGCCATCCTTCCATCCCCTTCGTCTGAAGAGTCCATCCATACATCGCCCATCACACCATCCACACTAATCCAATCATGTCAAGATCTTGTCCAAAATCATGTTTAAACATCAATTGACTTGAATGAAGATTGTATCATTCCATCACTCCATCTCAAGTTCCCACCATGCCACTTCCTCCATTACATGATCTATTGCTTCCATAAAATCCATCTCATGATCCATTTCCATCCACCCCTTCAAATCAAGACCTCACCATTCTACCTAGTCCATCTGACGATCCATTACCATTCCCTTATCTTAGTCAAAGTCACAACATCTCATCTCCTCACTCAACAATCCTTTATCGCCTCCAATCCAAACTTTCCCACCACCATCACTCTATCCCCTTGGTCCACTTACATTTATCCATGGTGGTCCACTTGAAGTAGAAGAAATAAATTTCATGTCCACCATTTACACTCCTGATAATGGACTCACATCTTGTTCCCTAAGAGAGAAGTACCCTACCTTGGATCGGCTAAAAAATGGAATTATCAAGGCAAAGGCTTAGGAATAAATGAGCAAGATACACTGGAGCCCATCCTTGTCAAATAACATCCACTATCTTGTGGTCTTGGTTACAGATCTCAAGGATTGTCATCCAAAAATGTTGGTACAACTAATGAAAAGTCCAAGCATTTTGTCAAACCCACCATTGCATCTTCCCATCGTTCCTCCAAAACATTTAACATCATCCCCCCTCCTCCATCATTACAACCCAAGAAAACCTACCATATCCCTCATTCATCCTCTAAATCCGTTTTGGGTCCCTATGTCCCAAAATCAGCCATTGCATATCATCCACATACTAAATCCATTTTGGACCCGCATATCTCAAATCCCCATCCCCCATCTTATCCTACTCATCCCTTCATCCAGCAACCTCATGTTACAAACCCCACCCCTTACGTTCCCAATCAGGATCAACAAAAGCACATACCCATACACCCCATCCACTATCCTACCTCCATCACTCCATCCATATCTCCTCCATCTCATGCAATTTCTCATATTCTTTCCAATTCTACTCACTATTACTTGGATGCCAAATTAAAAATGCATAAAGCTAAAGATCCACAATCTAAAGATTGTCATGTCCACTTCAAAATACATGCTCAAGCAAAGCAAAATTCAATCAAATAATGCACTACATCCCATTGGTTTCAAAGGCCCACCAAAGAAAAAGAAAAAACTATGTGGATCCCTAAGAAAAAATATGACATGCATCTAAAAGAAAAATTCACAACAACGTCCAAAGTCGCTAATCCTCCATCTCCTCATTCCTTCCCGCCATCACCTAAATCTATTTTGGGTCCCTATGTCCCAAAACTCCCTACCATAACTCCTCCATCATATCCCCATATACCATCCACTTCCCATCCACTCTTTTCGTACACTTCACAACATGTGCCAATGTTGGTCCTGACAACCTCCCCCTATCACACTCACTTTCCATCATTTCATCCAAACACTCCCCACCACCATATCTCTTACCCCACATATATCCCCCATCCTCACCATCTCATCCATGCCTTTGCATAAACCACTCATTCCAAATAAGGTTGTACCAATCTCCACCTAGCACTGTAACTGGGCTACAATTACCTTAAACTTTATGCTTGAATCCTCCATCCATCTCCTCCTTATCATTCCATCCACAAGCTCCCTCCAAAAATTACCAAAAGAGTTAAAAAAAAGTCAAAAACATAAAAATAGTTAAAAAAAATAGTTAAAAAAAATAAATAAATAAGAGTAAAGAGACATAAGCATTTAATGGTGAAAACTTGGCAAATAAGCGCCTTGGACAAGTACCATGATGAAAACCTGGCAAACAGGCGTCATGTGTAATCCTTCCATCCAGATGCTCTCCGCACTTGGGGGCATTTTCTTCTAGCTACCATCCATCACCTCCTCCATCTCACTTTCTCCTATACCTATCATGCCTTTTCCATTTTACTTTCTCCCTCCTCCTTCAGATCTTGATGGAAAGATAAAGGTCACCATGTATACATGCTTTTAGGCACCTATTGGCATCCATTTCCCCATCACAATCATCATCGACCTATCCTTTATCTACCCATCCTTCCTTCCATATAATCCCTCCACCTCCCTTTGTCAACCTCATCCACCCATAATGTTAGCTTCTATCTCCCTGGCCTCATCCACCCGTCATCCTAGCTTCCATCTACCTCCCTAATCCTCTCATCATCTTATCTACCATCCTATCATACCCCTCCTAATGCATCCTCATGCATGAACTATCCTAAGTAGGGGCATTGTATTCCTTGGTGATGTATTCCTTGGAGACCTATCCACTGTCTCATCTTCCATCCCTCTCCATCCTTCAACCACCATCTTATCTTCCACCTACCTCCCTTATCATCTTGTTGTCCTTTGTTCATCCCATCTTCCATCATATTGTACCTCATCCTAATGCCTCCTCACACATGACCTATTCTAAGTGAGGGCATTCTATTCCTTGGTGACATATTCCTTGGAGACTTTAGCATATCCACCTTTCTTCTCCCATTACTTCCCTTCATTCATAAGCCTTTCATCTCCCAATCCTCTCTCCTATCCACTCATAATTTCCAATCCTTCCATCTCCCAAATCTCCCTTCATTCCTCTACCAAAATCCTTCCATCCATCAATCCTTTCTCTCACTCTATCCATCTTACATCCCTTGTCATTGGTATCTAGCTCTAGGCTACCCCCATACATCCATATCTCCTAGCTCTATGCGGGCTACCATCACATCCAAATCCTATCCACCTCCTCCAGCTATCCAAAAAATCAAACATCAATCACCCCACCCAATCACATCCTTGGTCTTGTTCCCAGCCATGTTGCAAGCCTTGATCTCAATTCATCATCATTGGGATGCATCCTTCCCAATCCTTGTATTGTTTTAGGATATATCGTTCCCACATCACCCTTTCCACCATCATCCTGTCTTGGCTTTTCAGCTCAATCGAGGCAACATCATCATCTCATCCATCATCCCAAGCCCTTGTACATCTTGTAATTAGTGTCATGTCTATAGCATCATTTTTGTCTCCACCTAGGTTCATTTGCACATATGTTTCTTTAGGTCCCATCCTTTTTGTCAGTCGGTCCTTGTGTCATCTCGGCTTTTGTCTTTATCCATCTAGCACTTCAACAATGATCCCTTAGTTCCTTGGAGGTTCGAGCGTCTTGCTTGTCTCTTGTCATAGGAATCATAGTTTAGCAATCCATCATCGGGCTTTGCAGGATGTATCCTTCCTCGTATCAAACCAATCATCAGTCCATCATCCTCCCTATGGAAAAAGGTATGTAAGATGCTTGTTATTTCTTTGGTGCTTTTGGATCTTTGTTTATCTTTTGAGCTTCCTTGTTTTACCTCCTCCTGGTCGCCACGATCCTTTATATCATGGTGTGTTGCGAATGGTGAAACTAGGGGCAATGTCTTGATCTTTTTCTTTTTGCGTCTGTGTTTGTGGGTTCCTTTGCATCATATACACCCTAGTTCTCTGTGACTCAGGCGTGATACTGGGGCAATCCTTGCATGTTTTTTGAGTCAGTCCATGTAAAATCTTTGACAAGGTCTTGGTTCTTCATAACCTTGGCTAGTCTCTTATATTGCTATATCAAAATAAGTGCTCACTACATAAAATCTCCCATTTGGGAGGTGTCAGCTCAAGATTTATATCCCTCCATCCACTTATCCTTCACTCATCTTGCATACATCTGCTCATCCATTTTGAGAGCACACCCGTGTTCTCTTGAACCCGTCTGTCCTCTCGAGGGGGCATCATCATCCTCATCTCCCATCATCTTTCCTCTTAGTGACTGGGGCATCTTTCCTAATCAAATCATTTTCTTCTTAGCTCTATGTCTTAATCTTCTTTGAAATGATGCTAATTCGTAGCACCATCTCAAAGAGGGGCAAAATGTAGACACCTAAATTTGATTAACAAATTTAATTAAATTCAGTCATCTTACTCACATTATTGATTAAATAATTATGCATTATTTAATTGATTAATGTTATCCTTTTACCCTAATTAATTTAATTAAACAGGTATAGTCCAATTAATCTAATGGCAACCCACAACCATTTAATTAATTAAATCCCCCTTCCTTTATTAATTTAAATAAATAGACTTATCTATTTAAATTAATTCACGTTATCTTGTCATCCTATTTTATGATTAAATAAATCCCATTTAATCTATTTGAGCACATGGCTCCTAACTTTAATCCCTAAACTAATCATGCTCAACCACCTAACCCATAGTTCTAACTCAACCCAACCTCTTCACACATACTAATCCTTTCTTATTAGCTAATTAACTGTGATTAGCTAATTAACCCCTCCACTCATTCTCTCTCCTCCCATCACATCCTCCTAATCCTCCCACTTGCCCTCTAACCCAAACCTAATCACTCCCTAAACATGTGCACAATCATAATCCAAGGATTAAGAAATCCCAACCCCAACCCCAACCCCAAAGTCAACCTCTTGTCACATCACTCAAATCCCCATCCATATCTCATTAAGTCTTCCTTAAATGCTCTTACATCTCTCATACACACTCCATCCTCCTTTTCCCATCTTGTCCCATCTCACATCTCCCAAAATGGTCACATTCCCCCATTCCCTTAAACCCTCTCTCCTTGTGACACTTGTCACAATGGGAGGCATTTGAAGAAGCACAATCCATGTGCTCTCTCTCAAATGCATCTCAACCCTTCCTCAATTTGGCATCTCAACCATCCATTCAAGCCTCCATTTGCCTATAAATTGAACCTTATTTCCTTCACAAATCATCCACCTTCTATGCAAATTTATCATGCCCATTTGAGAGCCAAAAATCACCATCGTACCCTTATAATTCTAAAATCCTCACTCATCCATTGAAGATCATCTTGAAGCTTGAGCAACATCTTTGAGCACACATCCAATCCATTGGACAAATCCACACATCAAGGAGGCTTCATGGCTTAAGAAGGTTTTTGCATTCTTAGGCTCTTGTGGTGTTTTTAGTCTTCTTTTGTCTAATCTAGATGTTTTTTTGAGTAGTGTTGTTGAATTTTTTATTAACTTATTGCATTCCTAGTTTACTCACTATTTTTACTCACATAGTTAGTATAGTTGGAATAACTTAGAAAAGTTATGTACTGAGAGGGGAGGGGTGAATCGGTACCCTAAAAACTTTTAACCATTCATTCTGATCTATTACCGAGTTGAATACAGTGCATATAATGAACATAAAGTAAATATTCCAAACCATAAAATATGCAACACATAACACAAATATTTTGGTCACGTAGAAATCCTTTGTTAGCGGAAAAAACTGTGGTGGGGATGTCACCCACAATCCTTCACTACTGCTGTAAAAATGTTACCCTGTTAGGAGTAATAAACTTGGTTAAGAGTACAAAAGACTTATTCAATATACCTTGTTAGAGGATTTACAATCTCTAATCTAAGAGATGTACCTGGTTAAAGGATTTAGAAAATATAAGACCTGTTAGGGCCTACCCACAAGCGGGATTTGTACTTCACTTATTACAACAAAATTCACTACAAAATGTCTAATAAAGGTGCATCAATCAAATGTTGTCTAGACTTAGTGTGTTATAAATCTTTGTTACCTTATTCTGCACTTGGTACCTTAGTATCATAAGCTTTGCTTTATTCTACATACCTCTCCTCTGCTTCACCTTTCAACATCTTCATCAGCTCTTTCAACTCTGTCAACAATCTTAACAATGTCAACCCTCTGCAATGCCAACTCTCTGTAATGTCAACTCTCTTCCCCTCCTTTGCTTCAAGTTTCAAAACTAATGTTTTATACAATATTCAGGCGGTTAACTAGATCTAGGGCATCAAGAATCAATGGTGGAGATTAAGTGGTTAAAATTAGGTTACATCTCCAATGTCGTATGTCTTCTAAAACTTCATTGATGGATATGCCTCGTGATCCTATCCAATCATGTGTTTGGAGTCCCAATGACTCAACTAACTTTTACCTTAAATGTTGTGCAATGCTTCTTGGTCGATGTCCAAATCCAATGTATCTAATTTCAAATGAAATGTCAACTCTAGAGTGCTCAGTAAACATGCTTGTGCTTACTCAGTTAACTCTCTACTCTCTTCTCGGTGTTTCTGAGTGCTCGGTAATTGTCTTTGCATGACTCGGTATATATAGCTCACTCGGTGTTTGATACCTGCTCGGTACCTGATAACTTCTCGGTGCTCGGTGGCTGTCTCGATTGCCTTTACCGACTGTGTCTTCTTCATTGTATGACTTACTTCCTTCGGTGGCTTTCACCGATATATGACTTTGCAGAAAACTAATGACAACAAACTCTCTTTAGAAGTAACACATCCACCATGGCTACTCCTAGAGGGTGGATCCATCATGGCTATTCCCATGTATGGAAATGTAAATGAGAACAAGTGTCCATCATGGAATCACTCAACGTGATGTTGTCATCTCATCATGACATTCACCATGGCTACTCCCAGAGGGTGAATAAACACAAGTGCTAACTTATGGAGTCTCTCAACATGACATCCACCATGGCTACTCCAGAGGGTGGAACAAGGGCTTTCGCCTCAAATTTCTCTATCATAGAGAAAGATGCATTAGCGAGGGCTTGCACCTCAAACTTCTCTCTCATAGAGAAGAATGCATTAACAAGGGCTTAATATTGATGATGTGGCTCCCTCTGAAGCTCAATTTCTTGCATCAACCTCATGACCTCCTCGTCCAAGGTTACCTTAGATGGTTTGTTAGACTCCCTCTAAATGTTAATTCCTCCTCTTTGAAGAAAAAGATAGGCTCTTCCTATTTGAGAGATGTCTCAAGTTACGTGCCACCAAATTAGTCCTATGGCAGCAAGTTGTGTCTTCATTCTTCAGCTAGTGTGACTTCCTTAATTGGATGTGTTAAGCTATGCAATCTCTTATTGAATCCTTATGCTTCTCGATCGGTCCTGGAAGCGTTTAGAGATATTACTAACAATTTATAGAACTAAACTACCTGAAGAGAAATACCAATGCTAGAAGCATGCATGATTCTCTAATCCAATGTAATTGGATGAATTAATGACTACATATGAAATTCATGAACATTATCAAATACTTAGCTCTTTATTGATTCTATTAAAGCCATTTTATGTTTCTTTAAAACGCAATAGAAATCAGCTACAAGGATGAAATTAGGTCTGAATTGTCTCCAATGAATCTAATGACAGGAAAATTGGCATGCTCTGTTGCTACTGGTGAGAGTTTGGGACTGTCCTTATTGACCTTATTCCAGATCACTTTATTCTGAATTGGTTTGCAATCAAGAATACTCATCAAAGGATAGCTATATTTATTATTGCACGCTCAATCCTTCCATCACTTTCAGTTGCCCGTTTAAGGTTTGAAGAAAACATATTTGATTCATCCTGCAAATTCTTAGTCAAAGTACTGGACCGGGGTCTACTTCATCGTGTTCCAAATTGTGTCCATAACTGAGAATCCTCTCTCAATTCCTTTTGCAACAACTCTTCAATTTAGACGAGCAGTTCTACTATGTGATGCATTAGAGTTGAATCTTCTACAATGTGACCAACCATATAAACTGATAGATAGTAGCACACAGGTTGGGGAAATCTACAAACCCTTGCAATTGAAAGGCAGACCAAAAATGATCTTTACTCCTGTGAATTTATCTTTGGAAACATCCTTTATTTGTGATGTCCAAATTATAGTTGCAAATGACAACAACTAATGAACTGCAGATCTTAATCAAGGCATTCACAAACTTTGATCATATCTAATGCAAGAGCAAGAGGATCACTGCCAATATAAAGCGAACACGCAATACAAATTGAGCAAGGAAATGTAGCATGATTGCTTTGCATAAAAGATGACTACAATCCATAATCATTTGACTTCAAGCCTCGATCATATCAAAATAAGAGGAATATTGTGGGACTTGCTCTGGTTAAATAGATTAATATCTAGAGTTGTCTTTCCTAAGAGTTGCCTCATGCATTTAAGCATGTGAATCAACCAAGTTGTTGACTCTTTCTTTCCAACAACCAATGCACAGGCTCAGGAATGTATCCGCTCTGATACTGTGTAGTTTGGTGTGCTCATTTAAGAACAGGCAATTATTTAGATCATTGTTTACCTCCCAACCATAGATGATATATGACTATCATCTCTCCCGAGCACTTCTCTTCTAAATAATGTAGCTTAACTTTTTATTCGATCTATTGTAAGTGTACACAAACTGTTCTTGATATTCAATAGTGTTCAAGAGAGAGGGAACTGATTCTATGTTTATACCCATATGTGGGTGACTCTTCACCTAGAGTCGGATTTATTCCAATGAACACGACATTCATCAAGGGTCACGATCTTAGTTTAGTCGGCCCTTAATAAACATTAACTAAATATTTTATATTTAGTATATAGGAATAGCTCCTTCATGGTCGTCTCATTTGAATGTATAAGGTCGATAGGCCACTTATACATTTATATTCTCTATGTCAGCCTGAAGGAATCTGACCATAGCTATTGTAACATCAACACTCCCTCTTAGCTAGGGAGGAATCCTTCTCGATATCAGTATCATATAGTGACATCCACCATGCTTACTCCTAGAGGTTGGATCCATCATGGCTACTCCCATGTATGGAAATGCAAATGAGCACAAGTACCCATCACAAAATCACTCAACGTGGTGTTGTCGTCTCATCATGAAATTCACCATGGGTACTCCCAGAGGGTGAATAAACACAAGTGTTAAGTCATGGAGTCTCTCAACATGACATCCACCTTGGCTACTCCCATAGGTTGGATCCACCATGGCTACTCCCACAGGGTGGAACAAGGGCTTTTGCCTCAAATTTCTCTATCACAGAGAAAGATGCATTAGCGAGGGCTTGCACCTCAAACTTCTCTCTCATGGAGAAGAATGCAATAACAAGGGCTTAATGATTATGTGGCTCCCTCTAAAGCTCAAGTTCTTGCATCAACCTCCTAACCTCCTTGTCCAAGGTTACCTTGGATGGTTTGTCAGAATCCCTCTGAAAGTTAATTCCTCCTCTTTGAAGAAACATATAGGATCTTCCTCTTCGAGAGATGTCCCCAGTTATGTGTCACCAACTTAGTCCTATGGCAGCAAGTTGTGTCTCCATTCTTCAGTCGGCATGACTTCCTTAATTGGATGCATCAAGCTATCCAATCTCTCATCATCCTTATTCTTCTTGATCTGTCTTGGAAGCATTTAGAGAGATTACTAACATTTTATAGAACTAAAATATCCTAAAGAGAAATACCAATACTAGAAGCATGCATGATTCTCTAATCCAATGTAATTACATGAATTGAGAACTATATATGAAATTCATAAACATTATGAAATACTTAGCTCTTTATTGATTATGTTACAACAATTTTATTTTTCCTGAAAACGCAATGGAAATCTGCTCCAAGGATGCAATCAAGTCTGAATTGTCTCCAATGACGGGCGAATCAACCTACTTTGTTGTTGTTGTTGAGAATTTGGGACTGTCCTTCTTGACCTTATTCTAGATCACTTTATTTTGAATAGGTTTGCAGTCGAGAATACTCATCAAAGGATAGTTATTGCTTATTACACGCTCAATCCTTCCATCGCTTTCAATTGCCTATTTAAAATTTGAAGAAACCCTATTCAATTCATCCTGTAGATTTTTAGTCAAAGTATCAGACTGAGGTCTAGTCCATCGTGTTCCAGATTATGTCCAGAACTAAGCATCCTCTCTCAATTCCTTTTGCAACAACTCTTCAGTTTGGACGAGTAATTCTACTGCGGGATGCATTAGAGCTGAATCTGCTATAATAGGTCTACTCATCACAAACACGTGATTATTTATTCAATTATCACAACATTGTTCACAAGAGTAGCGTACACAAATGTACTTGTCTGATTCCATAGTAACATGAGTGAATGTAATAAATTATGGATTTATCCACATGCTTGGCTACATCAAAGCCTCCTTAGCTGGACAGAGTACCCACATTGTTGGTAATTCTTAGATAAAACCAAAATCTTGCGCAACTCCAGATTCAGCTTCTGCACATGATAATGGCAGCTGAGAGATTAATTAGGAACATTGCACTCATACCAGTTTCATTTTCCGCACATGTTAATAGAAAAACTGTATGTGTGATCAACTATGAACTCCGCTTATGGCTGCACTTCATTACGCTAATTCGGAATTATGGAGATCACAGTTCTGTCACAGATTACCGTCGCAGATTACCTCCTTCGGTTTTATTCTCATCAGCGGAGAACATTATAATAATCTGAATCACAAAGTATAGGTTGCAGTCACACAACGACGGGAGTCACTCTGTTGTCAAGGCAGCACACATTGTTCCAAACGTAATGTGACCAACCATATAAGCCGATAGATAGTAACACATGACGGGTTGGGCAAATCTACAAACCCTTGCAATTGAAAGGTAGACCATACACGATCTTTACTCCTGCGAATTTATCTTTGGCAACATCCTTTATTTGTGATGTCCCAATTATAGCTACAAATGACAACGGCTAATGAACTGCAGATCTTAATAAAGACATTCACAAACTTTGATCTTATCTAATGCAAGAGCAAGAGGATCGCTACCAATATAAAGTGAGCTCACAATACAAACTGAGAAAGGAAATGTAGCCTGATCGCTTTGCATAAAAGATTAGTACAATCTATAAGTAGATGACTTCGAGCCTCGATCATATCAAAACTCGAGGAATAGTGTGGGACTTGCTATGGTTAAATGGATTAATATCTAGAGTTTTCTTTGCTAAGAGTCGCCGCATGCATTTAAGCAGGTGAATCAACCAAGTTGTTGACACTTTCTTGCCAACAACCAATGCACAGGCTCAGGAATGTATCTTCTCTAATACCATGTTGTTTGGTGTGCTCGTTTAACCGGGCAATGATTCAGATCATTGTTTCCCTCCCAATTATAGACGATATACGACTACTGCCTCCTCGGAGCACTTCTCTTCTAAATAATGCAGATTAACTTATTATTCGATCTATTGTAGGTTTACACGAACTACTCTTGATATTCAATAGTGTTCAAGAGAGAACCGATTCTATGTTTATACCCATACGTGGGTGGCTCTTCACCTAGAGTCGGCTTTATTCCAATCAACGTGACTTTCATCAAGGGTGGCGATCTTAGTTTAGTCGACCCTTAATAAACATCAACTAAATATTTTATATTTAGTATATATGAATCGCTCCTTCATGATCGGCTCATTTAAATGTATAAGGTTGATAGGCCACGTATACATTTATATTCTCTATGTTGCCTTGAAGGAATCCGACCATAGCTACTGTAACATCAACAATCGTGACACGAAGTCTTGTAATAAGATAGATACTAATGTTTTTAAGTATGGTATCATAAAAATGATGTGTCAAGCATATGAGGGCTTTAAATGAGTTGTGTTAGAATTTTAATATCAAGATACAAAAACTACAAAGTTCATTTTAACATATTAAAAGTTAATTTGTTGTGTAGTGTTGTATATAGTAGCAATATGATGTTTGGGTATTGTGCAAGTAACATATGATGGTCATATTTCTATGTTTATTAAACAACAATCTTTTATTAAGGTGATGTTAGACAACCAATCACCAAACCACACATTTCAAATATTTAGTAAGATCCACTAGTCAATACAAAGAAAAGAAAGTGGTTCACAAAGACGTATATGCATTAAGGGCAGCATGATTTACTCCAATCACCCATTGTGATGTAAAAGCCTCTCAATTTCTTGTTGTCCTTTATATACATAACTAAGGAGGATTTCATCGTGTCTTTATGAGTTGAAATTGAACATTAGTTGTGAAACCATCAACCGAAATAAGGCATTGTAACATAGGCTTAGAAAAAAGATCAACAATTGATAAGTAGGAGATATTTTCCACAGCAAGTCAAATTGTGATATTGCTATCAGGATTCAACTGTGTAGTTTTTTGAGTCAAACTCATTGACCCACGATTCATGAGTAGTGGTTCACACGAACC
>MU225425.1:1678374-1696738 GCA_018584345.1 Thuja plicata
TATATATATATATATATATATATATATACTAACGAACCCAAACCCGAACCCAAACCCGAACCCCTTTTCAAAATTTTGTCATACCGGC
Organism: Thuja plicata; assembly: GCA_018584345.1. Classification (NCBI taxonomy): domain Eukaryota; kingdom Viridiplantae; phylum Streptophyta; class Pinopsida; order Cupressales; family Cupressaceae; genus Thuja; species Thuja plicata. The sequence goes on from MU225425.1 coordinate 1,678,463, forward strand.
AAACCGGTTCTTCGAACCCGAACCCGAATTCAAACCCGAACCTGAACCCGAACTGGCAATTCATTTTATATCATTACATTACAGGTTACTTTTTTTTATTGAATAAAGCATATTACATTAAAATAATAGTCATTTTAAGTGAATTGCATAAAAAGAAAAATAAATAAAAGAGATACGCATGTCCATCTGAATCAGTAAAAGGAACCAAATCCAGCAAGAAACGGCAAAATATATTAGCTGGGCTACTTAGAGAAACCAGGCTCTAGCAAGAAGCAGCAACAATATACAGATCGGCTGAACATAGCCTAAACTCGAAACCGAAACTTAAAGATCTTTTATAGCTGTTCAAACATCTAACATTACCTTCAATTGCAAAAATTGATATTTGATTTCTTGGTATGCATATACCCTTGTAAGATGTTCTATAGGGCAACGAACTTGCAGAAATGTGTGAGATTTGAAAAGAATCAATAATTGTACCTTGCTAAAATCAAATCTTCAACACGGTTGCAAGGATACAACTCATACTGTGCCCTGTCATATACTGAAATTGGGTAGCTTTTGTAAAGATTTTCTAGGTGCTCCTTGAAAAACACAAACCAAAAGAGATAGTGATTCCACTCCTTTCCTCAACCAAGAGATCAAGTGCATGGCATAACACGACACGTAGACATTTATACTTAGGATCAAGTGCCCTATCTGTGTCCATGTAAAACTTGATCTCCAATTAAGCCAGGAATTTGCTTTCTGCAAAGGTTTCAAAAGAGAACAATATGTGACATTTGCATATGGTCTAAATGAAATTTCACGAGTACTTGTGTTGGCTCGAATGAATTTTCAAGCCTAACCATTCATCAGTTAAAGCAGTGGAGCGTAGCCATGGCAGTTACCATATCTGCTTGTTGTCAGCTAAACAAAAGGGAAAGAGGAATTTCCTTTAAATGGCAGACTGTTAATTTCCCCTTGTCGCATTGCAATCTTTGTTTGCACCCACACTCAGCTGTCACCATGTATGTGCATAGCGTTTCTACTGCATTCATTCCAAAATCAAACTGAAAGTGCTGCAACAATGTAGGTTTGTTCATGGCTGCATAATTACTACTGGTTTTGATGTAGACATTGTTTTGGGGAGCAGGTTGATTATTATGTACCTCAAACGCGGGCGCGTGGAGTATGCACGCAAAGTGTCTGACAAAATGTCCAAACGAGATGTGGTTGTTAGGACTACCATCATTACAGGGTATGTTCACAACGGACCTCCCACCCAAGTTCTGCAACTTTTCCTTGTAAAGCAAGCAGGAGTAATACCCCGTCATTTTACATACTCAACTGTTGTCAGTGCGTTGTCTAGTTTGCAACAAGCCAAATATGTTCAGGGGAAGGTTATTAGAAGTGGTTATATATCAAATGTTTTTATTGGAAGTGCTCTTGTTGACTTGTATGCTATATGTGATGCCATAGAATGTGCACACAAAGTGTTTGACAAATGTCTGAACGAGATTTAGTTTCTGAAATATGGTCATCAATGGGCATACTTGCCTTGAACTTTGCGGGATGGCTGTGAAACTCTTCAGTTCAATGAAAAATGAGGGCATCGATCCTGATCACTTCACACTCTCGATTCTTCTCCGATTATGTGCCACTCTTATCAGTTCTGCAACATGCCAAGCAACTTCATGTCCATACTATTAATAGTGGGCACGAGTTTGATGCATTTGTAGCAAGTGCCCTTGTTTTTTATTAATTAAGCGGCCTAGCAAGGGAGCTGACCCTTACACCACTACAGCCCAAGGGCTGTCCAAAACAAGTGCCCTTGTTGATTTGTATGCGAAGAGCGGAATATGCCAGATGCAAGGAATGTATTTGATGCAGCTCCTCTACTTGATACCGTATCATGGAATTCAACTATTGCAGGACGTGTTCAGCATGGCTGTAGGACAGAAGCTAAACAATTCTTTGAGCGAATGCAGGGCAAAGGTGTAAAACCTAGCACCCTCCTCTGTGCTCTCTGCATGCAATTATTTAGGTTTAGTGGACGAGGGCTATAGTTACTTCAATTCCATGACTAGAGAGTATGGGATTGTTTCTGAAACAAATTGCCACGCTGGTCTTCTTCCCAAAGCCCAGGATTTTATTCAAAAAATGCCCTTGAAACCCAATTCTTTGGTTTGCCCGGGGGCTGCAGAATTCATGGAAATATAAAGCTAGGTGAACATGCTGCAGAGCAAAGTCTCGAATTGAAACCAAAAGATGCCTCTGCTTATGTTTTGTTGTCAAGATGCCTCTGCTTATGTTTTGTTGTCAAGTATTTATGACACAGGTGGCAGGTTGATGTAGCGAAAAATGAGAAGACTGATGAAAGAAAGAGGGGTAGTAAAAGAACCTGGACTTAGTTGGATTGAGGTCAGAAATAAGGTGCATACATTTTCTGTGAGAAACAGGCCACATCCTCGAACAGAGGCAATCCATGCAAAGCTGGAGGAATTGTTGAAACAGATGGATGGTGGTTATGTGCCAGATACGAACTTTGTGCTGCATGATGTAGAAGAGCAACATAAGGTAAAGTTTTTGCATCATCACAGAGAGAATGGCAATTGCATTTGGCTAATCAGTATAGCAGGGTGTCAAATTGTTGTCAGGGATGTGAATCGTTTCCATTGTTTCACCAATGGAACTTGTTCTTGTGGGGATTATTGATGATTTAGAAAAAAATACTAACTTGAACCTTTAGCATCGACATTCGTCTGGTAGCTGACAATAAGGTGAGATTATAGCTTCAAATTAAGATTTCCATTTTCATTTAGAATCTTTAAAGCAAATTTCCATATTTGCTCAATTGTAAATATTAGGCAAAGACGATCTTGTAAATGTCGAACAAGTAAATGGCACTAAACAAAATTCAAAATTGCAGTTATGGTTTGGTAGAGGCCAAAGCCATATTTACAGTAACGGATACAGGGCAGGCACCACCTTAAATGAAAGTAACACACACGCTCCAAATAACCCAGAATTTTTGCAGCGTGCATGTAGTGGATCTAAATTGATCATGACACTTTCGATATGGTTTATAGGGTAGAAATGGATAGAATTCCCATAAAGTATAAACATAATAGCTTGGTAAGTGTGCACTAGGTGATTACTCCAGAGTTCCACAACTCGTAAGTATTTTAGCATTGAAATATTCTCTATTTTAACTTAACCTCCTTTGCCAGTAGGTAGGAATTATTACAGTAAGCTTAAAATCAAAAATCATTTAGGTATTTATAGGATATCCAGAAGGAAGCTTAGCCCCCTCCTGGGAAATGGTGAAGAAAAAGGCAATAAGTAGTACTGACTCGGTGTTTAGAACTAAGGTGCCCTGAATCTTTCATACTTCCAGACTTCTAACCCTTTAAAATAGCAAACACTTAAGGGCCCGTTTGTTTGCTGGAAGATGGCTGGAAGATGAAAACGGGAAGATGTATTTTTGTACGGCCAAATTCCCATTTTGGTCTAAAATGAGAATTTGGCAAATTAAAAGTTGGAATTTGCCAAATTCTCATTTTAGACCAAAATGGGAATTTGGCCGTACAAAAATACATCTTCCCATTTTCATCTTCCAGCCATCTTCCAGCAAACAAACGGGGCCTTAATGTTTTTTGGACTTCCCACTCTTCTTTCTTAAAATGATTCTAAGGTAGGCCAGAGGAGCCAGTAGTTGAGTCTTTCAATAGCTGTGATAGCACTTGTTGATTTAATGCTCACACCTGTTGAATCAATGCCCAATATTTTTGACAATATTTCACCAATTAATAATTAAGACTTTAAAGTTGTTATTGTTGATAATGACTACCCCTAATTGAATAAAATATATCCCTTAATTCTAAAAGGCAATAAATAATGTAATGATACATCAGCACATCTATAGTTTTGTACACCATCGTATTTGATGATGTGGCCCTGATATCTTAGTTATAAGCAGGGGCCTTGCCAACAAAGCTCCTGATTGAAATTTTCATATAAGATTTTTAAGAGGGCAAAGTTAGGCTACTCAACTTGTGGGTCCTCTCCCCTATTCAGTAGTTTAAATTTCAGCTTGCTAATTGGAAATTTTGTTTTTGTTTTTATGCTATATTTCTGCAATGAGATTTTCTTCAACCAACATTACAGCATCTTAGAAGTTGGGAGAAAGGTCCCATACAGCTGCTTAAATTATTCTGTCTTACAACTATGTTCAAAAATTTCAGTCTTCTGTGAATCTAGTGGTTCCAATGAATTTGAACCAGTTATTTGGTACAAGACGATAAGAAAATGTTCAAATGTTTGATTATGTTGGTTAGAAATCTGTTTCACAAACACAGAACTTGTGCGCTAAAGGTGGTCTTCATTCTATCACTGCATTAGTTTGGTATTTAGGTCCTCAGAAACTACTTCCAGAAAATCTTCTGTTAGATTCCTGGACACCATAACAAGTTCCACATTCTTTAAACTCCTGCCTAAATGCCTTCATCCTATCACTGCATTATTTTGGTGTCTAGGTCTCAGAAATGTCAGCGTCTATAAAGCCATCAAAATTCCAAAGCTTACCAAGGACAGTTAAAAAAATAAAAGTCCCTCCTTCGTAATATTTAGAATTTTGACGGCTGTATAAACGCCTCCCTCAAAAACTATTTCCACATTTTTAAAACCCCTGCCTGAATGTCGAAACATGTGTTCTTCCAGATTTTAAAAATCCCACTACTGGATGTCATTACATGTTTCTCGAAATCAACGACATTTACATGTTTCTCAAAATCAATATTCATAAAAATCAATCACTGCCTAGCTCCCCATCTCATAAACCACATTACTCTATACAAGCCACAAAGTGACAGCCCATAGCACATTAACCTGTCACACGCGGCAAAGAAGTATCCCTTTTCATTTGAAACCGTATAATAGTTTGTGACCCTTTTATCTTCAGAATGTTTCTTCTGATAATTAAAGAGTTCAGACCACGTCATCTAAAGCAGTAGCCAGTTCCTTCACGCTGTTGTAAACCATCATAAAATACATTAAAAACATGAAACGATAATGAATCAAGATTTTCACATGCAATTAATATCAGATGAGCAAGGCCTCAAAGTCGAGTCAATTGATAATAGCCAATTTATTGGGTACAGACAGAATACAATTGAGGTCAAAGATTCATACACATCAATTTCATACATGGTCGTCAGATTTAGAGGACCATTAATATCATATATAGCAGTTTACATTGATTTACTAATGAAAAGTCACTCTAACCAGATGTGTAACAAATAAGATGAGACTAAAACATCCCAGTTATCACAAAACTTGTAAAACCTCATGTGTATTGTGACACAGTTTAAGTAAAAGCAAAGAGTTGAAGACTGAAATACATTATCAGCTAAAAAGGCACATCCATGACAAATGCTTAAGAGCAAAATTGTTTCAACTATTGAACATCTGTGAACAAGTGCAAAATGAAACATCAATTATGGGAACTACATTCCATTCACTTTTAAGTTTTTATGTTTAACTAAAATATTAAACCATATTAAAACGTGGACAGGCAAAGCAGATTAACAGTTTGACGAAGACAATTTTAATCAAAATTTGTTTATAATCCATACAATTACTGAAATTGTATTCCCGTAATTAAACTTCTCAAACCTTCTAAATGCTATTCTTGTCCCTTAAAGAACCACTTAAACAATCAGCTCATGATCGTGGCTTCTCCTTTTTCTCCTTAAAAAGAGCTAACAATGATACACCAGACACCTTAACAACCTTAAACCGAACTCCAGGAATATCTCCCACAGCATGCCCTTTTCGCCCAAATCCAGCAATGAGCACCTCATCCTGATGGCCAAAAGTTTGTCAGCAATGAAAAAGATCATGTTTAATAACTACTGCAACGAGAAGCAAATAAACATGAAACCATATCCACTCCATCGGTATTTTGTTTCTTTAGATATGAATCACATAAAATCGTACAGACAAAACTAGCAATTCATTGATGATTACCATACACCAGTCCATATGGCAACAGAAAACATTAGAAAAAAGTTCGCCTAACTGTCAAAAACAGAGAATTCTGATGTTTTCCCTTCTCATATACATGGAGTCCTTAAGAATAATTTGCATGTATCTATGTTCCACGGCGTTTCGGGGACGGGGACAGGGACGAGGGGATGGCTGGGGACGCGTTTCCAGGACATTTCCTAGAGGGCCAAAAATAGGGGACGGAAGTATACAAATATACACATACACACACACGAATTTTTCAAAATATATTATGTCTTTTCATGTTTTATATAACTTTTAATGACAACATTTATGGTGAAATCAGAAAATGTCTTGTCTGAGACAAAAAATAAGCCTGCAACTCCAACAACTTTGATCCATGCATGAAACGTAGATTCAACTTAGTGCCAGCTTAGAACCAATAGTTAATGTCAAAGCCCACTTGGATGTGCTTCTACTTAGCTGTCTTAAGAAAAACATTGACTTGTGTTGGTTTTAAATGTTCCATTTCTGGGACATTTCCTAGAGGGCAAAAACTAGGGGATGTGTCCCCATGTAACATAGGCATGCATCTTTTCCTTACCTATACAGCTCACTCCAGAAGACTAAACAAACAGATAGAACTCCTCCATGGATTGCTTTCTAAGTAGACTGCTCATTTGATAAGCATAAACCACAGTGCCATAGATGCCATTAATTTTCTAAGTAAACTGCTCATTTATAAACCATAGCATTGATACCATTAATTTTAACAAGCAAAATTTTAATGCCTTTTGAGTATTAGATACTTACATTTTCTTCAATGTAGTTCAAACAACCATCATTGGGAACAAATGCGGCGATCTTCTTTCCATTCTTAATAAGCTGAACTCTTGCGCACTTTCGAATAGCAGAGTTAGGCTGCTTAGCCTCAATACCTCTGCAGAATTAAAAACAAATTACCTGAAGTTAATCATTCTTGCATTGCATTCAAATTATCATAAGCCCTGCCAAGTATTTATTGTTTAAACTTAAAACAGAAATCTTCTTAAAACTGCTGCATTTGGCAGCTCATCTATATCTACAACAAAACAGTGAAGTGTTAAATAAAAGTCATGGGCATAAAATACAGCAAATGCCAAACACAAATAATGACCATAAATAAGCAGAGCGCTACTCCTTGAGATATTATTGTGGATTGATATTGTCAATTGGTTGATAATTTTATCACATGGTTGCATTAAATGCTAAGTTTAGCAGCTCTACAAGCTTTCCTGCAACTTGAAACTAAATAAAAATAGAAATAATATATTTTCTGTAGTTTACTAGACAAAATATATGGCACCCTCTATGTGACAAAAAAGGTATAATGCTCAGATCTCATTCCAAAAAAATTATAATTACTAGCGCTTGCACCCATAGGAGGCTCAAGGGATACACCAAGAGGAAATTAAAGGTAAAAATTAAAATGTATTTTCATATTACATTTAATGAAGTACGACACTCGCTGTGAATATAAGAATAACATATATGCAAATTAGATGAAGTACTATGTTGCAACTTATGCTGTACAATCCAGGTGTTATTTCTAAGGTCCAAATCAACATAATAATGGATGACAATAACTGTAGATGAAATCAGCAATCTAAAACCAATGGGCATGGTACATTAAACTATTGCAGTCTCCATTGTAGAGTACTCTTCTGGTTCAATAAGAAAGAAGAAAGAGAAGAATCCAGCCAACCACTGATAAAGAAGCAGAGTCATACAAACCTTATGAAAACTGAGGATTACGCTTGACTAGTCACATGAAGACACCATTCATTTGTGAAATCAAAGGAATATGTTAGCTCTATATCAGGTCTCGTTATCATATGCACTTCAGAGGAAATGAAGGTACCTGTATAGCAAACTAGCAAAAGGTGCCAAGGTTGAGCCACAAATGCCAGCTGTATAGATTCATTTTTCCACTTTCATTGTGGTATTTGAAAGCAGCATATATGCTAACAGCTACTAATACCAATGCAATAAGACGGGTTTGCCAGTGAAATGTTGACTCACTTTGAGTTGCCTATCAGCTAATTAAGCCAACAGAAATTCAACAGGAGGGAGGGATACAGTTGAAAGTTTGAAATATCAGTAGTACTAAAACTGCAGCTTTCATAACCAAAAGAAAATAGAAAAGCTGATTCGAATGAGTTAAAAAACATGTAGACTAGGCAAATGTGTAAATCATTGAGCCAGGTTTCTTTAAAATATCATGAAATATCCCAATATACCTTTTCCTGTAAGAATTCCCAGCATTTTACTCAAAATATCGTGGACATCAAAATATTATTTAACGTGATTTTGACCAAAATTTTCACTGATAGATTGCAGCATGTTGTAGGTAATATCACAATAAACTTATTTTTTTCTCTATATAAGGACTCAAATCTATGATTTATCATTCCTCCCCAGCACTTTCATAAAAAGGTCATAAAGCTTGAGCAGTGTTACTGGCTGTTACGATTTCCAACTGCCATTATTGAATAGTAGTTAGGTGTGCCACCAAGGGGCAACAAAAAATATTGTTATTGTTATTTCAAGGAAAAATAACAATAATCTTGTTTTCTTCTATAAAAGATTGTCGTGTGATTTCTTTATCATTCTTCCCTGAAACTTTAACAAAAAGGTTATACAACTTGAGCGGTCTAAGCAGCTCGTAATATTTCTAGGTGCTGTTATCAAATAGCAGTTAGGTATGTCTTGAAGGGCCAATAAAAATTATTGCTATTGTTATTTCAAACTGAACATAGTTATTCATGATTGTGAAGGCAGTTCGTGTAACCAGGTTCATAAACCTTGTGAATAGGGAATGTTACTGTTGTTATTGTAATTTGTGATTATGCCATTTATCTTGATAACAGCGAATGTTACTGTTATTATTTGATTTGCGAGCGTAGTCATTGCTAGGCTAATCCATCAAATGATTATGCCACCACTTAACTTGTCATTACTATTGTGTGCTTGTATTTACTTCCTGTATCCACTTATCAATGGGTATTTTTTTTGTTGCCACATTTGTAAACATAGGTGTATTATTGAGGTCATTGCTTGTGAATTTTCATTGTTACAGATTTCGTCATTATTATTGTCTTTTGACATCACTATCCTTCTCCGATTAGAAAGAGCCTTTTTATGATCTGATCACTAGCATTCTGTCATTTATGTTATCTTTATCATTCTTGATCAGTAATGTGTTCAGTAGAATCATCATTGCTAACTAGTACTGTGATCAATTGATACAGCTGTCATTACTACTGTCATAACACTATAGGAAATACTGCTGAACATAACGCTTAATATAAAATATTGTTGTTAAAACAGGACATTGCTGTCCTGAAATACCAAGCATGATTGTTGCTGTTGCTGGAAACGTTAAAAACATGAATTAATTGTCTCTTTTTTATCTTTTTTCCTGGTTCCCACTTCTCTGCGATATCAACCATGAAATTGAATATTACTTATCTGTTGGTATGACAAAAAAGATATTTACTTCTATGGTGTAAACTGTAAACAGATGAAAGCTCAAATTGTAACATCTATATTTTGGGCTACCATATTATAAACAGGAAGTCCAGGGTTATATCTCAATAGGAAGACCCATTATCTTGTTGGATATGCCATAAGATACACTCAAGTATGACCTAAGTTCAATGGCCAATGCCTAACCTATTAAGTACCTCTGTTTTGAGACAACAGACCCTTTTGAAGCTCGGACTTTGAGTTTGGCTCCAACACAACAAAAACTCAAAAAAAGGGAAATATTAAAAAAAATAGGAAAGATAAATTAGATATTGTTCCATAAACCCTTCTCACAGCTTATGGCTTGTATAGGTTTAAAAACTGATATTTCAAAAATATTACAGATAATTCAGGTAAAGAATCGAACCTAGACAACAATTACCCATCACATAAACCCTTTTCCACAGTTTATGGCTTCTGTAAGTTTACCAACCTATGCTTGAAACATATCACAAATAAGCCTGCTAAAAAAATTGAATCTAGACAGAACCTACCAGTCAAGCCAGAACTATTAATAATTAGCCATATCTTTCATCATCTCCAGGGAATAATACTCTAAAAAAAACTAAGTGAACTTAATGCATTATAAAGCACTTACATTTTCTCAAGAACAATGCCCTTGGCATGAGAAGAACCAGCAAAGGGTTTCTTCCACTCATTACCAAGATGGCTCTTCTTGTAAGCCTTGTCTGCCCACAGCTGCCTCCTCCTGTGGGTCTTCAGCTTACGACCTGCTCCCATACCACGTGTCTTCCTGTACAAGCTCCCCATTATTATTAAATCCAAAACCCCCTTCATAAACCTTAAAACCCACATTAAAATTTCAAGAAATCAAAGAAGAATACAGCCAAAATAATACAAGGCAACATCATCTAGGACATACATACAACCAAATCTTTAACTTTACAAAAACATACAACCAAACTATACGAATACATTTCTTTGGCCTATTTTTTAGCAAAATTTCAAATAATCCACGAGTAGGTCATCTAGGAAATACATACAACCAAATCTTTCACTTTACAAAAACATACAACCAAATTATACGAATAAGTTTCTTTGGCCTATTTTTTAGCACAATTTCAAATAATCCATGAGTAGGTAGTCTGCCTGTTTTTTAGCCACAATTTCTTTGGCCTATTTTTTAGTACAATTTCAAATAATCCATGATTAGGTAGTCTGCCAAGTGGCAAAAGAAGCTGCCTAAAATAAAGATGGCAAAACTTCAAGCCCAGCAGGACTTGATTCCTGCAATGCAATAGTGACTCTATTATAGAAACAATATTTTGTTGAGTTACTTTGTAAAACAATTTGTGTGCCATTGTGCTACCATATTATGCATGCAGCTACCTGAGCATTCATATTCATAACTCTAACAGGTCATAGGTCTCTTTTGTCAGGAATTCAAAAATAGATTTAAAATTGCTATTTCTGTACATGCAGGGACAATGTCAACAAAGCTTGTTGAGTTTGGTTTTTCTACTGCCAGTTGCTTTAGCCCAATTATACCATTCAGCTAAACTATAGAATTCTGAATGGATATTTATGAATCATGGAATGCAGCTGTTACATCATAATAAACATGATATATAAAGCATGCGCATGCCTTAACCCTCCAAAAAGCATAAACCTTGAAATTTTTTAAACTTTGTATGAATAAGCACAGGAACCTATTTTGAACTGGAAATAATTTTGAAAATAATGTTTTTTGTTAAAAATAACACATGTATAAAGCATTTAATAATATTTGCTGAAATAATACATCCAACCATATCATGCATCCCTTACAAGGAAACATGACCCTGTCTACCCTTCTTTTGCAGTGTGACATCAACCTCACACAAGGGACTATATGCAGAGAAAATTGTGAAGGTCGATAGACTTGAATGAACTAACTCAGATATCAGTCATTTGTAAAATTAAAAGGATTTGGAAAAAGTGATTCAGCATTGCGAAAAAAGATTTAACACCTTGAATGATATAAGTAGTAGCCACAACCTGCACCTCTCCAAACTGTTTGAGGATCCTCAAAGCATGGCTATGGTTATGGGGCAAACTCATGTTAATTTTTGCAACCGCAGTTTGTCAAACTTAACTTTAGATTTGACTAAAACTTAGCAGCTGAAAATTCTGTCCGACTCAGACTTAGGCTCATTGAAAAACTGCACGGATAAAATAAATGCACATAAACAAACAAAATAAACGATGAATTTAAAGAACACAAGTCTATTTTGAGCATACAAGCACTACCCTGAATCTGGATTGACTCGGAAAACCCCAAAATGAATGGAATTCAATTGCTTGGGAGAAATCTGGGAGGACTCCAGAAACTAAAACGGACTGATGTTTACGGATCTGGAAGAAGTGGATCAAGGATACACCGGTAATGGAGGAACTGCCATGAAAAGATTCCTTGTGTAGAATCCATAGCAGGACTACAAACAGAAGCCAACAATTCAGACCATGCCAAACACGTTCCTAAGACACAATATGAATATGTAACAATATTGAGGAACAAGGTCCAGAGATAAACCTTGTGTAGAATGACTGGACCAATACGAGCTATGGCTAATACCCAAGGCATGGGAGAAGCATTTTTCACGGGATCCCAACACCTGGAATATTAATAAAATTTAAAAAGTAGGGGCCAAAACTGTTGTTTTTGTAATTTCAAACCAAGTAAAATTATACAAGGAAAAAACTCTGCTTTCCAATCAAGCACAACACAAAATATTTTTTACTTTTTACTTTTTAAAAATAACGCAGGGATGGGGAAAATGCGTTCATTCCAATTATCTGACGATCAATTCAGACCGTACATATCCATAGTCTGGAAGCAAAATAACAAAGAAAGCAAAAGATATCAAGATCTTATGCAGGACTTGCTTGTGTTAGCAACAGCCGGGTCTGAACAAGTATCGGCAAGAAATTCACCGACGCATTCACGGGTTTAACAAACACCAAGTTTTCCAGCCTAATCGGATTGTGGGTAGTGGTTGAGTTGCTCACACTATTGAAAAAGCGACAAGCAGTTGGAAGTCCGGAGAGTGCTCCAAATTTCAAGTTTATGAAAACTAAAGCCTACACCTTCTTTTACCCCTTCATGGTCAAGCTTCAAACCTTCCACTTCATTTCTAGGAGAGGAACCTCTGAATATTCTAGTTAGAACTCCTGGAGGATTTTTGTGCTTGGAAAGAACAGAAAAACATAGAACAATTTCAATGTGGTAATAGACATGCATTGAAAAGGATAGGAGAATGATTTCCAGACCTCGGAAAATCATATTGAAATTACAACGGCAAAAGCGTCGGCTTCGGCAGCTAAATAACATTAACATGGTACTAAGATATCAGGTTCATTACTGTGGGCATACTAAAACTCATTGTCCTTAAAAGAGGAATACACATTAAAACAACTTTCCTTGAGAAACATATCATCAAAAATCAAAGAAATCTAACGATCCTCAATCACTTCGCATCTTAAGAAGTTCTATGGAAACCTAAATGTAAATAGTTTCAGGTGCAGTGGAGGAAAGTAGCCACGACATTTGGAGAAGCTCACCCATTATTATCCCATCCAAAACCCCTTTAAGCAAAGGTCACCACCCAGATACAGAAATTCAAGGAAATTGATATATGATTCAAATATTCAAAGAAACTTACCCCATATTGGCTCGATTGATATCACTTCAGACACTGCAACTATGACGCTTACCCTTCTCCTGCCGCTCAGAGCTCTGGCCTGATCTTCTCGCTACTAAACCCTAAATTATATTTATGGAACATGAGTATATTATTTTTATTTATTTAATAATTTTATTATAGAAGAAAAATGTCTACAAATAAATATATTAGACTTATGATATTGATCTTATATATATATACTAAAGCTTTTTCACACAAACTTTTTTGGACTATAATTTTTATTTTCTAGAGATGTTATTCAATGGACATTTTAATTTATTAGGCGATAATCATGTATATAGTAGTCCACATAAATATAAGTTAATGTAATAAACATGATGTATGTCAATCTCATAAATTTCATAATCAATCTAATACTAGGGAAAATGCTCTCCTAATTTTTAATCTTTTTAAAGAATTTATGTGGATCTCTATAGAAGAAAATTTGTTACATAATTTATGACAAAATAAAATAGGGGATGACCCCGCAGTGTGACGGTAAGTCACTTGCCTTGTTGATAGGGCAACCCAAGTTTGAATCTCGCTCCACCCACCGCTGTACGCGCATGCACGAGGTCCAATGCAGCTGACACGCACGGGAGACTCCTGACTCACTCGCTTGTCGGAGCTCACGGCCACCATTGTTGCTGACTAGGACGAAGGTCAAACTGACAACTGGTTTGACTGCAAGGAGATGACTCGATGGGACATGTTGCGTCGACCGGCAGGGAGGCATAAGGATTGATGGGAGACGACAGTTGGGAGATATAAGGGGATTATCGTCGGCTCTGGAGAGATAAGGTGATGTCGTCGACGGTTAGAGGTGGTGCTTGCGTAGGGAGATATAAGGAGAACATGTTACCATCGCTCAAAGGGAGACATAAGGTTCGCGTCGAACGAGAGTTATAAGGAGATTATTACAACATGAGACAAATTCAGTAAGGCGCTCATGCCTGGGTACTAGTAATGTAACCACGGGGATGAGAGCCCCCAACTGTGATCTCACTGGTTCAAAGCTCTAGTCAAAAAATGATCACTGATTAAAAAAAAAGATCATATCACATGTTTTAAATTAGCATTCAAGTATATTGATTATGATAAAAAAAAATTGTAGCTTTTTCGCTTCAACCCAAATGTACATTTCTTAAGTCCTCTATACGTGAGAAGTATAATTGTTTTATTGACTAACATTTCACAATTAATATCACATAATACTAATATATTACTAAAAGGGGGAAATCACCAAAAAAAAATTGCAAATTTCTATAATAAAAAAGAAAAATTTGACCCACAAAATATACTTTATGAAGTTCCAAATTTTTATTTTTTTTATAACCCTAAGGTGTCCCTATGACTCAGCCCAGCAACCCAGCATCCCGTATCTTGGGTACCAGGGGCGAGCTTAGTCGAGACTAATCCTCAGGGGATGAACCAAACCTCCCGCAAGCCAGGTTCATCGGGCAAATCCAGGTGAGAGTCGAACCCGAGACCATGAGTCGTCCATCCACAGCATCAAACCAACTCTGCTACTCGTGCGGGCTAAAGTTCCATATTATTAAGTTAAGGCTATATTGTGATTCAATTTCCTATCAATTTGAAAGCTTGCCAATCATTATTTCATACATAACCTAATGTTTCTAACTTAAAATCACTCAACCTTTGTATTTCACATAACCATTCATTCTCGGTGTGCTCTTATTAGCTTCTATTTGGCAGGTTTCTTGAGGACCTCTATGATACATTATTCATATTATTCTTAGACTTGGCACATGCTTATGTTATTATATTAAACATATATTTAACACAGTCACTAGATTTTGTTGGATTTAAACAAAGCTCAACTTGGACTTAATATTTTGGTTGTGAAAGATCATTTTTTGACTAAAAATATACTTAAGAAGACATAGACCTACAAGAACCATACAACACCAATGACAATAGTGTAATTCCATTAAACATTGCAAACAATGTTAATATCATCATTTTGAAAAAATAATTATTTCTTATGTCAAAATACATCATACATTTATTTAGTGTTTTTTATTACAACGTCACTCTCCACATTCTTTATGATTGTGATAAGTGATAGTTGAAAGATGCATCTGAGGGGACGCCTACAAATTACAAAACTTATTGGAAATAGATAGTGGGGAAGTTTTGAGGAGGATCCTCAAGACTGCCACCCCACCCTCTATTATTAAGTGAGGTGAGATGGAGAATGCAAGCTATTATTATTGACCTTACTACCAACCAAGTTTTGAAGTTGAGGTTTTATCACAGGAAGCTTAAGTTTATATATTAAAATATTTAAGAATATAGCCATTATATCATCCTAAAAAGTTAGCACATATAATTAGATGCTTTATTAGGCCCTATTTTAGTGGTTTTGAGATTTTAATGTTTGTTATGCTTGATCCAACAACTGGCTCTTTTTCTTCTAGCATTTTCTCTTTATTCCCAACTCCCCCTTAATTTTTGGTCTCGTTTTCCTAGGTATAGGATTCCTAGGCAACCTATACCCAAGTATAGGACACCTAGGCGACTTATACCCTGACATTTGGGCTCAAATTTTAATGGGTGGTCCATTATAATGTTTTAGCATGATTTCCACATTACTAGTCGACCTTTGTTTATTTTGAATCCTGAAATGATGTGAGAGGTATATAAGTGGCATATCTCTCCTCATTTTGGCATCTATTATCAACCACAAGCAATAGGACGAGAATCAAGATTTCAAGTGCTCTTCAAGATCAAGTTTCAAGCATTCTTCAAGCATCCTAAGGCATTTTAAAGGAAAATATTCTCCATTGTAGAAAGCTTCTCTCCCATGATGGCCAAGTAGAAGAGTTCTCAATCGAGAAAGAAGATCTTTTTGTCCATCTACATGCATTTCATTCATCCATTCTTCAAGGCAAGAGTTATCAAGCATAGCAACATTGAAGATCTTGGAGTGGCATTCATAGATCCATGCATTTGTGAAAGGCATCCTTGATTCCTTATTACTTACCAAGGCTCGACAACTACTATCAAGCAACATATAAGCATCTTCATGAATATGAGTGATCTCAATATCCGTTCATGAAGGTATACTCGTATGCAAGGTAGATCTAATATTTATCTTTATCGTTACATCCTTTCCTTTATGCAATTTCATTTCAATTTCATTTTTAATTCCTAAACAGGGGTTTGACAGAGGCAAACCCCTCTCAACCCAATAATTTCCTATTTTATGTGTGCAGGAACAAGTAACAAAGTCGTTGCAAATATGGAAAGTACAAGATCTAACAAATGGTCTCTGGAAGTTTCAGGAAAAATTATAGGTTACAAGGTGACTAGGAAAGCTATACCCTCAAATATAGGCTTAGATTTTAACCATAAGTGAGTACTATAGTGTAGTTTATGTTTATGTTCATTATAGGTGTCTGTATAGTCTTTGTCTATTTGTTTATGCTAAAAATTGCCATCTAGCTTACTTAGTCTTCTATTTTGCATTAGTCAATCCTATTTTCTCAAATCCATCTCGTCGTAATCATAATCACTAAGGATTATTGCTCTCACTTAGTGCTTAAGTCCTACTTGAGCCTATTGGGTCATTTTCCTTCTGAGCGTGCAATCAAAAAAAGGTGGATCCCATCAACCCCTATCCCCTTTTTCATTTTGTACATTTTTGTGAACCTGACTAGTAACATTTCCATTCTGATTTTGGTGTTAGATCTCATTTTCATTTGATAGTTATATGTGTTATTCATTACATTTCATGTGCAATTATGTGTTTTAATTTCATCTATGTTGCATAGATCTAATGAGTGTTTGCATATCTCTTTCAAACTTGCATTTTTTAGATCTATCTTTCATTTCTTTCCTTGTGCATGAGTATTATAACATTGAGTCTCACCTATAGCATTTCATTCAGGAGAATTTGTACACTTGTGGGTTGGTTTGATCTTGATTCCTCCTTATTTCAAATGTTCCTACCATTTCCCACAATGTTCCAAACCTTTAACACAACCTTTGCACCGAATTCACTATTTATTAATAGTCTTGCTCGAACTATCCCATCCTTGCAACAACAAATCACCTCCATGACTCAATCCAACTTCAATATTCCCACTTGTAATATTTCTAGCCCTTTTTCATTGGACATCATTCATGTCATTATCCCTTAATATATGGAAATGCCTCACTTTGATACTTATACTGGTAAAGGTGATCCCTTGACCCATGTGAAGACTTTTCAAACATTGTGTAGTGATTTCTCTCATGATCATAAACTCATGACCAAATTGTTTACTAGAATATTTAGAGATAAGGTCTTTCAATGGTATTGTTCTTTACCTCCTTATTCCATTGGTTATTTTCAAAAACTTGCTAATGCTTTCATTTAACAATTCCAAAACAATATTGGTCCTAAGATTTCTTTAACTTGATTTGATGCATTGTAAACAAGGTGTGAAAGAAAAAGTGACTGATTTCATTAGTATATTTAAGCATTTGCATGCTCTGATTTCTTATCTTGTGCATGATATTTATGTGCAACGTATTTTTCATTGCTAATTTACAAAAAGACTATTAGTAGTAAGGGGGGGGGGGGGGGGGGGGGGGTGAACCAGTGGCCCCAAAAATATTCCAATAATCAACCCTTAGAACTTAGTACCAAAAAATTATACCTCTAGTTATCTTCAGTCCTATAAGATGAATGCCTCCAAATACTTAAATCAATTTACTACTCCTCATAATGCTTTGTAAAACCTTCTACTATAGATTTACCGATTAGCAGTCTGTCAATTTACCGAAAGACAATAAATTATCTATAGTATACCGATCAATCCAATTAAGTTAAGTGTAATGCAAAACACTAAAGCAATGACTCATAAACACATTGACACATGGATTTTTAACGTGGAAACCATGTGTTGGTAAACAGATTGTTCTTCTTCTTTTACTCCTTTTATTTGCCCAATTTTATAATGAAGAACAACTTTACACAACAGTTGGGAAACTGTTTCTAAGAATAACTAGCTTCCCTCTAAATTAAGGT
>MU225425.1:1709738-1722787 GCA_018584345.1 Thuja plicata
CGCAGGTGGCGCGCCCATTTTTAATTAAAAAAGTAGTTTTTTAAATTATTTTTTTTGAGTTTTTTTTTTTTTTTGAGTCCGTACGGCCCTAATAGGCCAAATTTTTTTGCCTGTGGTCACAAAGGCCAAAATAGTCAAACTTTATATGTTTTTCGACTCTCTCGGGCCTTCTGAACGCAATGGCAGAGTCCATTTTGGCTCAAATGACTCTAAAAAATTGCAACCCTCCAAATCCAATATAGAAAACACCAGAAAACCCCAAAAAGAGAGGGCTTGATCCACAGCTCCAAAAAACTTGAACAAGCTGCAGCAGTAAGGCTTTGATACCATGTAGAAACTGATGAAATATCAGATTCAACTCCAAGATCCAGCTGCATGCAATAAACCTGTCACAAAGAATGGAGCAACCAAATGGAAAAAGCAGAACTCAGAAGTTACTCAAAATGTGAGAGCAAAAATATCATCTGAATTAATGAAAAAGTACAAAGCTCAACCTTATAAAAGGTGAGATAGAAACCCTAAAGGAGAAAACTAGGTTGCACATTATTAATTAAGAATTAATTAATAATGTACCTAAGTGAAGCTTAAGCAACTAGAGTAATAGGCACTTATATAATTAAATCAATATGATTTAATTAATAAGCGTAAGGTAATAATACTCTAACAAATTCTCCTCCTTTACTCAACTATGTGCAGTGCTTCATAATTATCAGCTTCGAGTGAGTCAATTTGAGAGCACCACTCCAATGTCTCTAGTTGATAAGAGTGATGTTGCAACTCAATCATTTCAAAAAATTCAAAAACCTAAGGGCTTCATCAAGATGAACAATTCATCAAACAACATTGATGTGCATGTGGCAACAACATCGAAAGGTGTGGCTTCTTTGTCATCTATTTTTAGACCTTCTCATAAGTTTACACCTTTTTCTGAATGTCTGCATAATTTGATGTTGAAGTTAATTAATGCTAATTTTTAAATAATTCCTCCCATTAAGCCCATTGATCTATTGGAGTTGATGAAAACTCAGCCCTATAGCTCCCAAAATTCACCTACATGCAAACCTGTCATAGAAAGAGAGAAGCAAAAACTATGGAGGCCAGAAATAAAAGATTGATGAAAGAGGAAATATATTGAGAAAACAATGGAGAGAAAGCCCTCAATACAATAGCACCCTCAGATAATTGAATAATTACAAAGATATCAAACCTTATAAAGGTGATCAAAACCCTAAAAGGTAAAAACCTAGGTTGCATGATAATAATTAATAAAAGAATTAATTATTATATGCCTAAAGTTTAGCTTAAGTAAACTAGAGATAATAAGCGACTTAATAATTAAATCAAAATTATTTATTTAATAAGTGAATTAACTTATTACTCTATCACCCCCCCTCCCTTAAGATAAACTTGGGGAGTAGCTAAAAACCTTGAAACAACTACTGAAAGCAGGAAAAATGGGTCCCGACAACATGGCTCGATCAGATACCCAAGTACAAAAAATCTATGTAAAAAGGTGAAAATGAGAAAATCTAGTGGGAAAACCCCCACTCTAAAAAGAGATGAAGCCTAGCGAAGGAGTGAAGAAGCCTCCAAACTAGAGAATGTTCCAGAAAATATGAACAAATGAAGAACATGAAGAACACCACTGAAGCACGAAGCTGCAAACACTGTCGAAGAATAACTGCTGGAACCTCCACTGTAATAGAACATGATCAGCTACAAAATACTATAATATGCATGAGTTCCCTCAAATGACACTACTCGAATCAGGATGGAAAACAAAGGCAAACATTGGAACTCAAGGATAAACATGGCAAAAAACACCAAAGTCTGAAGAGGTGATCAAAATATGGAAGGATGCCTCAAAAATAAGAAATAAAGAGTGACCATATGGTAAATGATCCATCTCATAGAAATGCATAGGGACCCATCCACTACATACACCTAGTACATAGGAACAAATATTGAATACATAGTTCAATCCATCAAACCAAGGAAGCATTTGAACCAACAAGAGATACCCCCCATAATGTTGAGCAGGGAGAGGCATGATATGTACACTAAACAAGACTACCAAGAACAACTACATATTGAAGAAAGTATAAACACATATAAATGATAGTGTCATGGATGATCAATCTCTTGACATACATCATGAGGTTAATGTCATGGAAGGAACACTCACTTGAAAAAGGTAGATCAACCCCCCCTCCCATGGCACTTTATAATGTAGTGCAAGTACAAATAAGTACAAAATGGGCAAGATCCCAAGCATGCAACATGTGACACTTTATCTCAGTGTGTTTGCAAAAAAGAAATTCTACAGAAATAGACATCTACAATGCTTAGGAATGACTAAAAGTTGTAGGAACATAAGTAACAACTAAAAAGGAGTCATCACATGCAAGGAAAATGATCCCAGAACCTGAAACATCCAAGATATCCACCAGATTGCAAAAAAACAAAAAATAGAATAAAATATACCTAGAGAAGATTTTGGAGATGATACCCATACATGAAGAAAGAGAACAAAAGCATCTTTCCAATGATGTGCAGAAGTCAGAAAACAGAGTCCAGACGAGCAAGATATAGCTCCCAAAATGCAAATAGGAAACCTGACTTTGATTGGAAAAACCCTACAAGATAGAAAAATTAGAAAATGAAAACTAGAAAATCAGATCAGGCTCGGAACCAACTTTCCGACGATATCTCATTTACCCAAAAATGTCTCCGTCTGCTCAAGATACAAGCAAAAAACCGACAGGAGGTCAAAACATGAAGAACCCCAAGAAACCTCTGCTAAATATGGCGAAGCCCCACTAAACTGGCGATTGCCTCCAAATCTTGCGATGCTGGCAAATTTACCAAGAAAAAGAAATTTATTATTTTAGAAAAAAAACAATTAAAAAAATTGTAAAATATATATTTTTAATAAAAAATATTTTTTAAAAAAGAAAGAAGGCCTGGGCCCACAGCCTTGGGCAGCACAGCCTTGGGGCCTGCGGGTCTCTTGGGGCCCACACGACACTTAGGGCCTATGCGGCACTTAGGCCTACACGGCTCCCATGTGGGGGGAAGGCCCCATCGCCTACCTTTGCAGGTGGGTGGGGTATGACCCCCACCCAAAAAAAAATAATTTTCTTAAAAAGAACTTCCAAAACCCAATAAAAAAATGGGTATTTTTTTCAAAATCCAAAATTTTTTTTGGCTATTTTTTATTTTATTTTTTCACTTGCCTCGTAAATTGTGCCTAGAATAAGGTCGTACGGGCAAAAACAATTTGCCTCATAATGCAACTGTGTCTAAATTGGATGACCTTATATGAAAATAGGGGTTCTTGGGCCTTTTGAACGCAACTAATGAGGTTTGTTTCAACCCAAAGTGCTCTAAAAATAAACTCCCCTCCCCCTGAATCCACAAAAATCTGAAACAAAAAACCTCGTGAAAACATAAATCTGAAGAGCAAGGTCAAATATCTCATGAAGAGAACAGGTGCATGAAGATCTGGAGCTCACAAAATCTCCCTCACATATCATAAGTTTTTCTCCAAAATCTCCATGAAAACTAAAACTAAGCTCTCCTCAAGGTTTTAGCCAATCTCCCCCCTCAAAATCAAAAGAGAATTCATATAAATAGATTTTCCAAAGGTAACCAGCCCCCAACTAACTCTTAACTAAAAGGCATAATTAAATAACTCAATATAATTATAAACTCACAACTATATAGTACATAATTATAACTATAATGAATACTTTTATAATCATTAATACACATTTATTATTATCATAATATGTGGCATAGAAGATATAAAGTAATATGTAACCTATCCATATTATTAATAATTAGTAATTAAGAGTAACAAACCTCACATTAAGTAATATTTTATTATTAACAATACTATACTTTACCTTAGACCCAAAATGTACACTATAAACAATATCTGTAATCATGCAAATATAATCACATATAACGTGTGTGCGTGCGTGTGTGTGTGTCAAATACAAAATATTAAAATCTATGTAATTATGAAGTAATAGCTCACAACCTTAATATTATTACGTATTTATACTTACTATAGGATATAACACTCAGATAGAATAAAATCACATGCCTCAAATTAAATATAACCATTCAAAGAGGCCAAAACACTCAACTATAAACATAGAGAAAACCACAAGGTCAAACAAGGTCAACCACAGTCAATAAGGCAAGTCAAGCCAACTCCTAACCAAACATGAAACCCTGAAACATAATATAGAAAAGATCTTTTGAGAATCATCCCAAGGAGGATAAATAAATGAAATGATCAAATAAATCATACAACTGGAAAAGAATGCAAGTGGCCACAAGGAACTATCCATAACAATGGCCAACTGGATGAGGAGGATATGGGTTATTCACCCCGATAGCCAACTGACAAAGTAGGAACCCCAATGTTCCTGGAATCAAACAATGGAAAAAGGGAGGCTTATGTAGGGACCTTAGTACTATCTTTGTAATCAATAACTTTTGAAGATTTTAAAGGCACGCTCAGACCTGTGTAGCTAGGTGGAGTCTATGTCTAGTACCTACAACCCTGCATCACTGAGATGAACAAACCACACACACACACACACACACACACACACAGAAAGATAGTAGAAGACAAGGAGGGGGAGTGCAACATTGTGTAGATCTCCCGTAGAAGTGACTATGACTACCTCCCCTCATCCTATAGGCACATCAAACAAGATTCATACTAAAACATGATTCATTAGTATTGTTAACATGTAGATAATCATGACCATGTAAATTCACTAAAATAAGGTAAATCATCATTAGTGATAATGCAGAATTGACATGTAAGCATAATCAAAGATATAAACAATATTTCTAAATCATTACTCAATAAGAAGAATCTCATAATCAACCAAAGAGACAACCATGATCATGTATAAGTAAATGTAAAAGATAATTTTCATGAACATATTATTCAAAGGAAAGGCACAATTTATAAACATCTCATCACCAAAGTCTAGTAAGGAGGAAACACACATTCCATAAATTCTAAAATATCACAATCCTATCTAGTCTCAAGTATAACAAGTAGTATCATCGGGGTGGGTATCATAATTAACCCTTTTGTCATTATAACTAATTTATCTAAGGTAATCATAATCATTGATAGTAACATATAGATCTATCAGGTGACCCCATAACATCAAGGTCCTAAAATATCATGGACATATAAGAAGACATGAAGGAGCATACCTAAAAAGATTTACCATTTCCCAAACTAGAATGTGAAGTTATTATAGTTGGAATATAATGGGTTATGCAAACACCTCAAGAAGGATCATACTATTATCAAAACAAGCATACAATTCCCTATAACACTCCCTAACTTACAACATGCATATCAAGGACATGTTAGGGTTGGAGGGGCATTACATCCCCCCTAAGATTTGACTTACTCTTGGAAGTCAGAAAGTACTAAACTATTCATCATTCATAAGTAGTAACAATATTGCAAATATTTCTACTTTGGTCTAGTATCGATATATTAGACAAAATTTACACCTCATGAATTAGGATTTCTTCCAACAACAAGACATATTTTAAGATTCCTAAATATAGCATACAATTACGATTTGGGGCCCAAAATTTATGCTCTATACAAGACCAATACAAAATTGATATGGGGGTTATTTCTTCCACAATGGGAGTACATAAATCACTACTATTTCTCATCCTATTTTCTAATAATTCAAAACTAAAACATTACAAATATTCAAAACTTACCATTTACATCAGCACATAGTTATATGAGTATTTTTTCCGAAGACACGACGTAGATCTCTTTTATGAAACAAAGTTATTTCTTACCCTTAAAGGTCTATTTTATAGCATAGGAGAATAACCAACATAGATTACATACAATATTTAATACACACCTTATTCAAGGAATGTAATCTAAGGCGTCTTTTATAATTCTACTATAAAAATTGTTAGTACTCTGTTGTCAAAACAATATCCATACTCATAGAGAGAATCTAAGAAATTTAGCCATGAATCTTTAAGTTAGAGTTTCATCTCAAGCTTTACTTATTAACTAGCTACATTTCTACTTACATATCCCTGCAATTTACATGTCATACACTTTCTTATGAATATAGCTAACTCTAAACATTAATACGAAGAGTTCGTTCAAATTTACTATTTTTTTAGAAATAGTCATCGATTCATTGAGAGAGGGAGAAACACATGAGTCCTACGACTACCCTTTTTATTCAATCAAATATTTCACTAGCACTTTCAACCAATTAGCCTTATGCACATAGATTTTATAACTATCTTTAATTTCCTTAATAGGAGCACATTGATGAATAACCACATGTATCATTATCCTTATACACATTAACAATATGATTCATATAACATCATATAAGTATAAATATTCTTCTAACATTTACTTTTTAAGAAAAATCTAATGTTTAACTTAAATCTATTCTGATAAACATACAACTATTCTATTTATAATGACTCGTCACGCCTTTATACTAGTAATGATATTGTTTGCTTCATACAACTAAATTAGTACCCACACTTCACACAAAAAATGACAAACATAGATTTATTAGTATCTGATTACTACAAGAATTTGTTAGAATTCAAAAAATTCTATCACTAAGATCCATTGTAGCAAAAACCTATCACAAAAGAAAAGAATGGAGACACAACAAAGAATGATCTGAAAGATGAAATATTCATTAAGAGAGGGAATAATAAAATACAATGAGATCAATCTTTGTTGTGTCTCCATTCTTTTCTAAATTGTGACAGGTTTTTTTCTATAGTGGATCTTGGTGATAAAAAATTTTGAATTCTAACATGGTATCAGAGCTTCGGGTCTTCATGCACATGTTCTCTTCATGAGAGATTTGGCCTTGTTCTTCATATATGTGTTTGCACAAGGTTTTCTATTTCAGATTTTTGTGGATCTGGGGGAATTTGTTTTTGGAGCACTTTGGGCTCAAATGAGCCTCACAATTGTGCTCAAAAGGCCCCCAAAACCCCCATTTTCATATAAGACACGTCCAATTTGGACACAGTTGCATTCTGAGGTTTTAAAAAAAATGTTGTACGACCCTTTTTCTAGGCACATTTTCCAAGGCGACAAGAAAAAAATATTCAAATTTTTTTCTTGGTACCTCCAACAATTTTGGCTGAAATTTTGGCAGTCCCGCCATATTTTCCGGCATCGCCAGATTTAGGTGAGATCACTTGGAATTCTTCTTATTTTGGAGCCCTCTTCGGTTTTTTGCTCGTAACTTGAGCATATGGTATCGTTTTTGGCCAAATGAGATATCATCGGAAAGATGGTTCTGAGCCCAATTTGATTTGTCAGTTTTGGTTTTATGATTTTTCTATCTTGAAGAGTTTTTTCAGTCAAAGTCAGGGTTCCTATTTGCACTCCGGGAGCCATATCTTGCTCATTTGGACTCTGTTTTCTAACTTCCGCACATCGTTGGAAATTTGGTTATGTTCTCCTTCTTCTTGTATGGGTCTCATCTACAAAATCTGCTCTAGGTACATTTTATTTAGGTTTTTTTTTTTTTTTTGCAATATGGTGAACATCTTAGATATTTTAGGTCCTGGGATCGTTTTCCTTGCATGGGATGACTCCTTTTTAGCTATTACTTATGTTTTTATAGATTTTTATCATTCCTTAACATTATAGACATATATTCATGTAACATTTATTTTTTGCAAATACACTGAGATAAAGTGTCATCTATTGCATGCTTGGGATTGTGTGTGAGTTAATACACCTTCATAAAATTAGGACAATTAAGCACAATTCTATGGAAAGAAATAACAATTTAATCTAAAGAATTGCATTTAAAATCCATGACATCTCATGGTTCTCTAACTAGGCTTTGCAAGTAGAGCTCTCAGCCTCAATCTCCACTAGTGACCATCCTGAAATGAGAAAATATGATAAAAATGCTTGATCTAGCTCTAAATTCTCTCAATTTGCTTCAAAGATGAATTCAAATGCTCATGATATGCTCTCAAATATCACAATTTTCTCTCAAAATGCTCAATATATTGCTCAATTTCTCTCAAATTGCCTATAGTGATGATACTATGCATTCAAATTCTCTAGGATATGTTTATGCTTAGAAATGACTTGTATTTATAGTAAAATCCCAAGGGTAGGGGGTAGAGTGAATTGACCATGGGTTAATCCTTGGTTGATTTTGATCTCTCAAATGGTTTCAAATGGGGGGACCATTTAAATGGTTGTCTCAAAGGTTGGGACAAAGAGACAAAGTCCTCAATTCTCATTGGTTGATCAAATTATGTTGAAAGAAAATAGGATTTATTTAATTCAATCAATTAATTAAATTAGCCATGTAAGGGTGAATAGGTTCAACTTGATTTTTGATTTAAAATATACAATTAATTGATTAAAATCAATTATATAATTTGATCGACCCCTTTTAGGCTTGTATTTGATTATTTGATTTCATTATTAATTAATCCTTTGATTTTATTTGATTTAATCCACTTTGATTGATAAATGCCCATTTAATTGATTTTGATCCAATTTTGAAGCATTTGAAGCATTTTGATGAGATTTGCTGAGATTTTGATGATACTAAGACACCTAGTCAATTTTGGGTGTCTACAAATGCCCCTCTTTGAATTGATGTGCGAAGCACATTGATTCAAAGAAAATTGCATGTCCTGATCACTGATTTGATACTGATTGATTGATTGATAAACTGCTCTGAATTGAAAACTTGATTGATAACTGATAACCTGATTTGATTTGATGATAAAAACATGATTCACAACTCTGATTGATAAGATACAGAATGCCCCACTGATAAAAGTTTGAAATTTTAATGCCCCAAATTTGATATAGATATGATGAAAAATCATGATTTGAACTTTTGATGTGGATATGATGCCCCCTCGGGAAATGAATCGAGATGATGGTAGATGATTTGGTTGAGTTTGGGGAAATTGAGATTTATTTCCCAATAAAATTAATTTGAAAATGCCTCGGTCATGAGAGAATATGATGAGAATAGCTATGATTGAGAAAACATTGTTGATGTTTTAGATAAGGTGATGATGATCGGATATCACATGATGTTTGTGATAATCACTTGGTTGATGTTGTATTGATGTCAATCAGATAGGATAGGTATGCTGTTGGATTGATTAGATAAACTGATAATTCGCTCTCAAGATCTAGAGAGACGAACAAATGGATTGATTGGATAAATTGATAATTCACTCTCAAGATCTAGAGAGACAAACAAATGGATTGATTTTCATTCCTCAAGATCTAGAGTTAGGAAATTTGATGCACTCAAGATGAGAAAATGGATGATACGATAAATGATTGACGTTAGATGATGAATTGGATGATTTGATTGATTTATATTCGATTGGATTAGATTTGATGGAAAGATTAATGGTTGGAGGCTAATAAATAGGGGCATTTGATATGATTTAGGTGCAGATGTAGGTACAGGGGATAAACAGAGTTAGGTTTCCCCTAGTTGATCAGATGGTGAAGTTGCCCCTAGGTGAGCAGATTCATAGTGATGATATCCTTGATGTAACATTGATCAATTTGATGGATCAGACATTTGAGGGCATTGATTAGGACTTTGATAATGAAATCATGATTAACTTCCACCCCCTTGATTAAGGAAAATTCCATAAACATGCAATTAATCTATCATGAAAATGCAATGCAATGCAATGCAACTAATGGTCACTAGCTTTTTGCGAAAGGACTGCAAAAGAGATATATTTTCATCATTGAGCATTGTGGAACTAGGAGTCGATACAATCCTTACTGGTGTCACTATGACCATAAGAATATGAATATGACTTTCATCTCAGTTGGTAACCTCTTTTAGGAACCTAGTACAACCCTCACTAGTTGAATGACCAACTATGGGAGTATGAATACCGGTTTAAACAGATTCAATGTTGCAAGTGGATTTTGGTATTAAGATATTGAAGATCTAAATAGCCAAGGTTTCCTTTTGCATAAACAAACAAAGGTTAATCCACCTTCCTATATGAATTTCCTCGATGGCTCTTTGATGACCATGTCCTTAGATGAATTCACACAAGTTAAAGAATCTCCCTCAAAATAGTCACACAAAAGCCAAGAAAATATCATGTCTCCATCATCGCCAATCTAGTAGAAACATCATTGATGAGCTAAAAAGACATGACTCGAAAAAGTCAATGAAAAACTCATCAAAAATTTCAAGTGTATCACAATGTATCAAGATTTTCAAAAAGAATTCCAAACATTCGGATCATTTAGGGTGTTGTCAATTTTTAATCCTGATAAAATAAGCCAATGAAACTCGAGGATCATGTTGTAGGATCGAACTGTTTAGGGTTAAACAATGATATCCATTAAAGGGTCCAAAATAATCTCTCCTCTGAATTTTGAAAATATGTTTCTGTCGCGTGACCAAGATGTTGCATTTTCGAATCCGTTTGGTATCAAAATCCATGATGTGTGCCCCCAAGTGATAAATGTGATCAATGTGAAACTTAGGGCACTATGAAACCTAGAATGCAACAATGCAGCTGAAAGGCTTTATGCAAGATTTTTTGAATTTTTTTAAAATGTTTTTGGATTTTTTTAGAGATTTTTCAAATTTTTTTTAGAGATTTTTGATTTTTTGAATTTTTAGAGATATTTGAATTTTTTGATTTTTTGAATTTTAAGAATTTTACCATCTCACAAACAAGATCACATTGGTTTTTCCCCAATGTCTAGCAAGGCATAGGACATGAAGGATGGATTTACAAGTTGATGGATTAGAAATGGAAAGGCCATGATGGATGAAGCATGCGAATGTGACCTGTAGGACCATCTCCAGAAGATTACCCAAGCTAAGGAAAAAGGATATAGCAATGCGAAACATGTTTTTGGATAAGCAATGGAAGCCAATGATGTAGTTCTAGATATCATATGAGATAATGATCTATTATCATGAAAGCATGTGATCCAAAAGAGTGGACATGTCAAGGGGCTTTTGATAACAAATTTTGTACTTTACGTCCTTCATTTTTTATCAAGACCAATGGATCAATTTGGGTAAGATGTGGATAGGATAACACAATCAAGATAAAGGGGTGATGGAGGCTATGAGGGATGATTTGGGATTATGGAAAGATTGCATAGGAATAATGAAGGTGGGTTGGGGAGAATCAAGATCATGATAGGGTAGCATGGATGCAACAAGTGAATAAGCTGATGGAAAGGATAACGGTGTCAAGATACTTGATGCTCATGGATGTGTTTAACCTTGTCAAGACCAAAGGTAAAAGAGGGAATATGGATGCAAGTGAGATAAATGATAGGAAGATGGAGGATAACATGGATGAAACTTTCCCCCAAGTGTAGAGTGCAAGAGGAGGAATTATGCATGATACCTGTTTGCCAGGTTTTCATCATGGTACTTGCCCAAGGCGCCACAAGAAGTGGTTTTCACCATAGGACAGATTGATTTCTCTTTACTTTTGCTACCAAGGCACCCGTTTACAAGGTTTTCACCAAGGCACTTTTCTATCTTTTTCAATTTTTTCTTTTTTTTTGTATTTTTCAAAATTTTCCCAACATCTGGATCTTTGGACAATGCTCTTCTAAAAGATATGCTATAATAAACCATGAATATGGCTAGGATGCTCAAAGATATTGATAAGGTGATGATAAAGGACACATACGGAGGATAAGGGTAGATGGTGGTGAAGGTTTTAAGCCATAGATTGGAAAAGATGGATGGAAAGTATGTGTTGGATATTGAATGTGAGGATAAGAAGAAGGTATGTTTTGGATGGAAATGTTGGCAAGATCAACTTTGACACACACTTTGAAGGGTGTTGGAATGATGGAGGAACAATGGATAAAGGAGGTGAGGATGTAGCTAAGATAGTGGATTTTGGGATGTAGGAACCCAAAGTAGACTTGGAAAGTGGAAATTTTTTGGGAAGAGATGGAATGGAAGCCTTTGGAAGCTTGAATGTCAAGTTTGATTTTTCTTTTGTGTGCAAGTCTTTCAAAAGTGACTTGGGAATCCACATAGTCTTTGATTTTTCTTTCTTTTGTGATGCTTTTGAATGCATTTCTTCAATGAGGGATTTAGGAACCCACATTTTCTTTGATTTTTCTTTTTGTTTGGTGGACCTTTGCGGCCTTTTGGATATTTTCTTTTGATTTTTGTGGCCTTTTGGATATTTCTTCTTTCTTTTCATTCACATGTCGATTAGATGAGACATGGTGATTTTTATACACATGTGGATTCTTGGATTTTTTATTTTTATGTTGCACATCCAAATTGCTTCCAAAAGACTTAGGAATTTTGGGTGAATGGGAATAATATGGAGGGTTCATATGGATTGGTGTTTGGAAATTCTTCAAGTATGTATGCCCTCGTTGATCTTGATACATGGCAGGGTAAGTGAATGGAGAGCTAGGGATAGTAGGAATGGTTGATGGAGGCATATACAGACCTAATATGGATGGAAGGGATGAAGAATTTAGCTTTGGGACATAGGAACCCAAAATGGATTTGGAGGATGGTGAAGGCATATGGTTGCATTTGAATGGAGGGATATAAGGTGTGAAAGGGATATCACTATCTTTGGCATGAGTTATATTTCCAAGGCTCTCATCTTTAAGATTTATCTTTATACCAATAGGCTCATGAGCAGCTTTCATAGGAGAAACTTTGATAGGATCAACCGAGATTTGAAGGGATTTATTATCATGCAAGTAATTTGGAGGAATTATGGTTTCTTGAGGTGAACGTGGATGATCATGAAAAGGAGTTGATGGGATACTTTGATCTTGACAAGGATCTTTGGATGGTGTAGAGAGGGTGCTTTACTCTTGATTTTCAATATGTTCATTGGAAATGATGGAAGGGATATCTTGATCTTGCTTGGGAAGTGGAGAGGTATGTAGCTCTTGAGGTGGAGGGATATCTTCTTGGAAGAAATGAAAGGGTGCAAGG
>MU225425.1:1737745-1767117 GCA_018584345.1 Thuja plicata
TAGGTCAATTTGAGGGCCTCCATTACAAACCCTTGCACTCCATGAATAGAGAGCTATGAGTTGCCATTCGAGACCTCATTCTTGAGCAATCTTGAATATAATGACTCATAGAAGTGTGACACATTTTTAGCACACAAGATGAAGATACAGATGGCCCATCATCATAAAGAAAATGAAAAATTGATCATAATGATGGATTTTTAGAAGATGTATCCTTTTGTTTTTCCTCATCCTTCCTCAAGGTTGATGTGTCATAGTTATGAGGAAGGGTAGCTCCTAATTGAGAAAAATATGCTTCTTTATCCTTCTTCAAAATTAAGCGCATTATTTCCATAAATATGGGATCTTGAGATGCTTCCAATATGTCATCTTCAGTTACTTCATCGTATTTAGTCCTATAGAGATTTCGATCTTTATTTTGATAATTATTATCCACCATAGGATTGATTGGTTTCTCAAAGAGATTCATCATTATAAATGTTTTTGGATAATCTGATCTATCTGATAAACTGGACACAAAGTACTCCAAAAAGGGTATCCAAATATGTTTTCAAAATTATTCCAAACCCTCAGGAAATTCCCCCTATTTTCCCTTCTTTATTTTTGGGCATCACTTCCTGGTGTGTAGGCGTCACTTTAATGTTAGTACACGTTGACTAGAATTCTTGTACGCGACACTCTGCAGTTAGTACGCCATGTTTGCCTGTTGATAGGCATTATTGAATTGTTTCCAGGCGGCACTTTATAGTGACTTACACGGTTTTTGATAGATGACAAACATCATTTCAGTTGTTTATGCATCACAGAACTGTCTATAAGCATCATTTAAATGATCATACACGGCGTTTCACAAATCAAAGTTGAATTTTCAAATTTTTTAGGTTTTAAAAGTTTAATTTCTTTGATCAGATTTGTTAGAGAAGATTCTTGTTCGAAAATGAAATACAAACTCAACACACACATCAAATTTGCATCATAACCCTAAAACAACACTAAAAGTGTAAGTTCTCGGTTGTTTTTACAAGTATATCACAAGAAATTCTTCCAAGCAATCTACCTAGAGTCAAATAAATGTGGCTTTTAACAATGGCTCTAGAAGGTAGGCTTACTATTTAACTGGGTTTTAATCACACCTCTGTTCTAAATCATGTCAAGTTCCTTTACCCCCTTGTGGGCTTCCCACATGCATGAAAGTACAATTTTGCACAATCTCAAAGGACTACTCAAGGAAGTGAGGATGACTTGCACACAACTTAGTCTCTCTCCGATTAAGGTAAAGTGCATTTATTTATAGTGGGTTGGATAATATCGCGGCAAAAGCGATTGTCTCCCACTTTGGGTCGTTCCCTCTCACTGCCTTCGTAAAGGAATTCTCGGGAGGCAGGTCCTCTAAAGCTCTATTTTAATCTAGCATACATGGAAAGCGGAAAAAGAACTTAGTCCAACAAGTGTGGGAATTTGATTCACTCAAAGAGTGAAGAGCATATCCCTATTGTCTTCCTTCGTTCCAAACACTTCAAGCACTTTTTTTTTCTTTTTCAACCCCTTGACAAGGAGGTTCTTAAAATGGAAATGTTTGGTTAATTCCTTCCCTTTCTTTCTACCAAATTGAACTCACATGTTTGAATTTTTGATCCACTTCTAAAAGTGGAGAGCATATGCCTAATGCTTGTTCAACTTGGACAATAATATTGGTTTTCCTATTAAACTAGATTTAAATGAATGCCACAATTTAATCAATGTAAGCTTGATAAGATAAGTACCTTATTTTCGAAGCTAGCAAAGGCTAGACACATTTTTGATTGATTTTTGCTTTTTACTACTCACCTAGTGGCAATCGTTCCCACTCCGACTCCTCCAACAAGTTAGTCAACACAACCAACAAAGTGAAGAAATCTCAAAAATCAATTTGACAACATGCTCCTAAGTTCTTTTTAATCCAAGTTTGCAAGAATCAACTTAAAGAACTTAAAAACAAGAAATCAACTTAAAGAGTAGGGAATTTCTTCTTATAAGAAAAAAACACTTTTATATAGTGATCATATAGATGTTCTTCTTCCTTTAAATTTTCTAAAATATTGGAAGCATGAATTTGCTTATCATGTTTGATTTGTGCTCTTACCTCTTTTCTTGGCTTTGTGACTTGAAATTCTGGTTTCTGTACTTTCCTGTGTTTGCTCATCTACGGGAAAAACACAGACAGAGAGTTAGAAAATAGAATTTAAATATCTAACAACAAAATATAATAGAAAACACTAAGCAACATTTAGCAGCTAATACATGGCATTTATCTGTTAACAAGTGTTATTTAAAACATTCAAAGCAAAAATGTAACTTTAATACGCGACATTTTAAAATGCACAGGCGGTAAAGTAAACTTTGCAGGTGTCACAAAATGTTTAAATTGTGAAATAGAACAGATCACACACGGCAGTTGACTGTTCACAGGCGGGACTTTGCAGCTTGCAGGCGATGCTTTACCAGCTTATGCATCACACTTTGTCTCATACGTGACACAAGTAAGACAGAAATAGAGTAAAAACTGCATGCATCATTTAACTTCTCACAAGCGTCATCAAATTGCTCGTACACATCATTTCACCCATTTTTTGCAAATAGACACAAAATGAAGTCAAAAACACACAAAAATTTGATAAAATGATGGAAAATGAGGCCTAAAGCCCCACGGTGGGCGCTATTTGTGTGTGAGTTAATACGCCTTCATGAATTTAGGACAATTAAGCACAATTCTATGGAAAGAAATAACAATTTAATCTAAAGAATTGCATTTAAAATCCATGACATCTCATGGTTCTCTAACTAGGCTTTGCAAGTAGAGCTCTCAGCCTTAATCTCCACTAGTGACCATCCTAGAATGAGAAAATATGATAAAAATGCTTGATCTAGCTCTAAATTCTCTCAATTTGCTTCAAAGATGAACTCAAATGCTCATGATATGCTCTCAAATCTCACAATTTGCTCTCAAAATGCTCAATATATTGCTTAATTGCTCTCAAATTGCCTTTAGTGATGATGCTGTGCATTCGAATTCTCTAGGATATGTTTATGCTTAGAAATGGCTTGTATTTATAGTAAAATCCTAGGGGTAGGGGGTAGAGTGAATTGACCATGGGTTAATCCTTGGTTGAGTTTGATCTCTCAAATGGTTTCAAATGGGGGGACCATTTAAATGGTTGTCTCAAAGGTTGGGACAAAGAGACAAAATCCTCAATTCTCATTGGTTGATCAAATTAGGTTGAAAGAAAATAGGATTTATTTAATTCAATCAATTAATTAAATTAGCCATTTAAGGGTGAATAGGTTCAATTTGATTTTTGATTTAAACTATACAATTAATTGATTAAAATCACTTATATAATTTGATTGACCCCTTTTAGGCTTATATTTGATTATTTGATTTCATTATTAATTAATCCTTTGATTTTATTTGATTTAATCCACTTTGATTGATAAATGTCCATTCAATTGATTTTGATCCAATTTTGAAGCATTTTGATGAGATTTGTTGAGATTTGCAGAGATTTTGATGATACTAAGACACCTAGTCAGTTTTGGGCGTCTACAGGGATCTTGCACGTTTTGTGCCTATTTGTACTTGCACTACATTATAAAGTATCATGGGGGGTTTGATCTACCTTTGTTAAGTGAGTGTTCCTTCTATGACATTAGCCTCATGATGTGTGTCATGAGATTGATCATCCATGACACCATCATATATATGTGTTTGTAATTTCTTCAACACGCTTCTTGGTAGTTTGGTTCAGTGTACTTGTCATGCCTCTCCTTGCTCAACATTATGGGGGGTATCTTCTGTTGGTTCTAATGCTTCCTTGGTTCTATGGAGTGAGTTATGTATTTGGTATTTGTTCCTATGTACTAGGAGAATTCAGTGGCTGGACACCTATGCATTTTAGTGAGATGGATCATTTACCATATGGACACTCTTGCCTTCCTGTTTTGCAGGCATCCTTCCATCTTTTGATCAACTCTTCAGACTTTGGTGTTTTTTGACATTTATATCTCTGATTTTTTATGTTTGCCTTTGTTTTCCATCATGATTTGAGTAGTGTCATTTGAGGGCACTCATGTAGATTACAGTCTTCTCTACCTAATCATGTTTTATTACAGTGGAAGTTCCAACAGTTATTCTTCGACAATGTTTGCAGCTTCATGCTTCAGTGATGTTCTTCATGTTCATCCTTTGTTCTTATTTTCTGGGACATTCTCTAGTTTGGATGCTTCTTATGTCTTTCACTAGGCTTCATCTCTTGTCAAAGATAGGCTTTTCCCACTACATTTTCTTCTTTTCTCCTCTTTATAGAGATTTTTGTACTTGGGTACCTGATTAGACCATGTTTTTGGGACCCATTTCCTGCTTTCAGTAGTTGTTTCTAGGTTTTTAACTTCTCCCTAAGTTTATCTTAAGGAGGGGTGTTAGAGTAATAAATTGATTTACTTATTAATTAAATCATTTTGATTTAATTATTAAGTCACTTATTATCTCTAGTTTACTTAAGCTAAACTTTAGGCATATAATAATTAATTCTTTTATTAATTATTATCATGCAACCTAGGTTTGTCCCTTTTAGGATTTGGATCACCTTTATAAGGTTTTATCTCTTTGTAATTATTCTCACTCGGTGAAATATCTGAGGATGCTATTGTATTGAGGGTTTTCTCTCCATTGTTTGCACAATATGTTTCCTCTTTTATGGATCTGTTATTTTTGGCCTCCATAGCTTTTGCTTCTCTTTTTGTGTGATAGGTTTGCATGCATGTGATTCTTGGGAGCTGTAGGGTTGAGTTTTCATCAACTCAAATAGAATTTATTTCCATAATACTCTTCTAGCATCCCAACCCATCGCTAGGCATCTAGAAAAAAGGTACACTTAATAAAAATCATTTTTAATGAAAATCTTACTTTAATTATGAAGGATAGGTAGTCTATTTTCCTTTTCTTTTATACTTATACAATAATTCATTTATATAGCATCATACTCTTCCCTTATAATTGGTGCTTTACATTAGTTAACTCGTGGATCACATATAAGTCAAAATTCTTACCATATAAATAAAATACTTCTCCTTTCAACAAAATGTGTACTATAATCCTATTTATTACAAAACCTTGGGGACATAGGTCCTTTATCCAAGGGTTTCATATAATTAAGCACATTCATTTTAATGACACATTGATTTTCCTAAGAAATTTAGTCCTTTAAAACTTATTGCTTAAAAAGGGAAGGGAGAGACACCTTTGATTATCAACAATAGATTTGTTCTTTTCTCTTCAATTTCTTACTTCAAGAAGGTATATGAGAGGGAGATACTTCTTACTCTTACTATATCTATGAATATCAAAAATTACCTAATTTCAAACATGCTATACCATTTTCAAAGAAACTATATTTATATAAGTTCCTAAGTTCTTAGGGAAGAAATACAAGATTTTAACTCTTATATGAACCTACTAAACATATATAAAACCATGTAACACTATCATCCTTTCATCCCTATAAAAGTGAGTACCACTATAATCATGTCTTGCTTCCTATTAGAAATACAAAACACTTCAATTCTAACTTGTAACTTCACATTAACTAGTATAAATAGTCAGACATAACAAATCACGAAGTCAGCTAGCATTTATAGGAAAGTAGAGTATAAAACATTTCAAATCAACTTGGAAACCATTTCTGCAAGCATTATGATAACATGATAGGATCAGGAGATAGGATTAACTACAAAATAAATTACCCTAATACTGTTGAGATTTTATATGAATATGATTACTTTTAATAGTAAGAAGACGACACTCAAGTATCAGGAATTCATTACCATTTTAGAAAGACATTTACTTGAACCATATGGATCCCAAAATGCAGATATATAAGTAACTGATATGAGACAAATCATTTCTCAAAGAAAAGGTGTACTCTTGTAAAACAATATAGAAAGAATACAGAAAACATAGCTTTCATGTCTAGGATTGAAGTGAACTAACATAAGGAAAACATAAAAAGAAAGAGCGCAATATAGTAAGTGTTATTTATAGGTCAACGACGAGTCCCAAAGTTCCCAGTGTGGCAACCTAGGGCTCAGATACCAGAAGTAATGCCCCGCCAGGGAACCTGAGAGAACAAGCCATCTAACTACTAAAGACCCAAGTAATCTTTTTTTTTATCGATGAGATATGCATAGTTTCTAACACATAAATAAACACTTGTTTACAAAAATCAAATGCAAGATTACTAACTAGCCTAAGTCCTCATAGGTTCCCCAATGTCGCTACTAAAGCAACATTTTCAACCTTTTACATTCATAAAGATAAACATTGAATTTGTGATCTTTATTAGTCTATGATTTATATTAGTTTAATTTAAACATTAGGGTAGAGATAAAAATTAATTAGGGTATGCATTGTCTTATTATTCTACACTCATTTTAAATGTATTAAGTTAACATAAACCAATCATTGATCAATAAAATTCAAGTTAGTATCTTCATTCATCGCATCAAAACTACCCATTGATTACAAGTCTAATTTCCACAAGTTATCATTCATAATACTTCCTTTGAACATTAAGTTAAAAGATGAGATTTTATTTCTTTTCTTCCATTCACTTGGATACATCATAGCATAACTATTCCTAGGTTCATTTTCCTTTTAGCCATCAACATAAAGAGATACTTTAAAGAAATATCATTATTGAAACAACATCTCTTAAATGCTCTAAAATAATACAACATGCTCACTATTTCCTTTCTTTCCTCCTAGAACTACCTTTTCCCTTTTACATTGCTTTGAAATGAAATTACAACAAAATATGTATCATTATGTCATATACTTACAACTCCTTATAATTAAATGAATACATATACAATAGTACATCTCAACATCAAATAATATACTTGAATATAAAGTCTTCAACAAATAATCTGGAAAGGGACATGTGCAAGGATCGTCCATGAGACCATGAACAATACCTTGATAAATTTAACCACCCAACCAAGTGGAACCAAAAAGGCCCATTCACTTGAGCTAGGAGATAGAAACCAAGGTCCAAGCAAGAGGTGACAACTAAGATATTCCTAAGGTGGTAGTACCCTTCCCAAAATAAAGCACAACAAGGTTACGCAAAATAATAATGCAAAAAGGACTACCAGAGGCAACACAATCAAAGAGTAAGTTTTCTAGAGGACTGGCTAGGTGAGTGTCATCACATAGCCTTCTTATTTGGATCCACCCTAGCAACCATGGAACCCTGGTCCCTTCTAGGTAGGATCCACCCAAGCGGTTAACTCATGGTCTTGGTACTCCAACAAGTCTATGTGGACTACAAGAACATATTTTATCTTGCTTAATGTGTTTATTCCTAATCCACCCTTTCCATTTAATCCTATTAATGTTTACACTTTCTTAAGGAAATCACCTATAGGATCCACCTGAGCGACCGCTTCGATTCTTGGTCCCCTACCTTATAGGATCTCCTAGCAACCACTTTGGGTCGTGGCACCTATGGTGAGCCAATCACCTAGAGCACCTAGTTTACCCTACTCAACATCCTATCTAGGATTCTTGTATAAGATAAACAACATCAAGGCATCCACAACATGGGTTTAGGAACCCTCTTATGACCCCACGTCCACAATATGATTCTAAACCCTAACCTTATCATAAGGGTTCTCAAATGCGTAAGAAGGAATCCAAAATGAACCAATAAAGATATCAAAACCATATTAAGTGTAATAAAGGTCTAATTGAATAAAAAATAATATCCTAAATGCCTCTAGTAACCTACAAGCCTCTAACCCTTGACAACTTCCAAAAATTGGTTTATTTCAAATAATGGTTAAATGTCAAGAATAGCCATCAAAGATCAATAACTCATATCTTTCACCAAATATATAATTATGCTAATCACTTTGGTGAAAAAATTAAAATATAATTAAATACTTTATATCCAATTTTTATGAAGATCCAACGGTAGGAAAGAAAGTTATGGCTTCTGTTCTAAAACAAAAAACACAATTTAGGGTTCAGATTGTCTTCACTAAAATGGTTGTAACTTTCAAAAAACATAATAAAAATGCTCCAAACCAATGAAAAATGAAAGATAAGACATCTATTACCATCTTTTATATCAAATTTATATTTTTAAATGATCATACCAGCATGTACCATATGAAAACATTTGAAAGAAAAATTGGAACAAGGAATGGACAATAATAGTCTGACAAAATGTCTATAATAGGGAATTAATTATACCTTAAAAGGAAATATGAGAGATAACCATTTTATATTTATCAATTTAAATTATATAGCATCAAACAATAAAAACCTTAGACTCAATTTATATTATGTAAATAATAGATCTCCAAAAATGGGTTGCTAAAAATCCGAGGAAAACAAATGGCAATTTTCACAAAAAAGAACTCAAAACTTTTAGATAACTCCAGGAATGAAAAGTAAAGATATAATACATCAGGAGAATATATAAATAGATCCATATTTTATCAAATAATTAATGCAACCAATAATTTCAATCCATACCTCAAGTCCTCCAAAGATTCAACCGAAGAAGGAGGAAGGAGACAAAAAGAGGAAGACACATCCAAACTTGAGATGCACCATTCAATCTCTCTCCACTTTAAGAAAAATCAATGGAAGAATAAGAGCCAATTATACATAAAAAAATCCCTCTCTCAACCCTTTAATCTCTCATAAATACCTCTCTCCCCAAAAGAAAGGAAACTCGTGAATCCTTAAAGAATCGTGCTCACAAAATCTCCCTCACTTATCATAAGTTTTTCTCCTAAATCCCCATGAAAAGTACAACCAAGCTCTCCTCAAGGTTTCAGCCAATCTCCCCCCTCCAAAATTAAAAGAGAATCCATATAAACATATTTCCCAGAGGTAACCAACCCCCAACTAACTCTTAAATAAAGGGCATAATTAAATAAATCAATATAATTATAAACTCACAACTATATAGTACATAATTATAACTATAATGAATACTTTTATAATCATTAATACACATATTTATTATTACCATAATATGTGGCATATAAGATATAATTAATATGTAACCTATCTATATTACTAATAATTATTAATTAAGAGTAGTAAACCTCACACTAAGTAATATTCAATTATTAACAATACTATACTTTACCTTAGTCCCAAAATATACACTATAAACAATATCCACAATCATGCAAATATAATAACATATAAATTGTGTGTGTGTGTGTGTGTGTCAAATACCAAACATTAAAATCCATGTAATTATGAAGTAATAGCTCACAACCTTAATATTATTACATATTTATACTTACTATAAGATATAACACTCAGTTAGAATAAAATCACATGCCTCAAATTAAATATAACCATCCAAAGAGGCCATAACACTCAACTATAAAACACATATATAAAACCACAAGGTCAAACAAGGTCAACCATAGTCAATAAGGTAAGTCAAGCCACCTCCTGACCAAACATGAAACCCTGAAACATAATATAGAACAGATCATCTGAGAATCATCCCAAGGAGGAGAATAAATGAAATGATCAAATAAATCATATAATGAAAAGAATGCAAGTGACCATAATGAACTATCCACAACAATGGCTAGGTGAATGAGGTGGATCTGGGTTATTCACCCCAATAGCCGACTAACAAAGTAGGAACCCCAATGTTCCTGGAATCAAATAATGGAAAAAGGGAGGCTCGTGTAGATACCTTGGTACTATCTCCGTAATAAAAAACTTTCAAGGATTTTAAAGGTACGCTCAAACTTGTGTAGCCAGGTGGAGTTAATGGCTGGTACTTGCAACCCTACATCACCGAGATGAACAAAAAAGTGTATATATATACATAGAAAGATAGTAGGAAACAATGAGGGGGAGTGCGACATCGTGTAGATCTCTTGTAGAAATGGCTACGACTGCCTCCCCTCATCCTATAGGCACATCAAACAAGATTCATACTAAAACATGAATTTGTTTGTATTGTTAGCACGTAGATGTTGGGATTAATGGGAAGTAGTACTGAGAGGGGAGGGGTGAATCAGTACCTCAAACTTTTAACACTTTTCACCTTTCATCATTAGTAATCAATCTTTATTGTATTACTGACCATATCTGATGTTCTTTATTATGCATGTAATATTAATTCATAATCTTAATTGTATGCAACATTCATAGAAAAATTCATGAAAGTAATAGACACATAACACAAGATATGATATCGCAGAAAACTCATGTTAGGGGGTAAAAACTACGGTGGGGATGACACCCACAAAACTTCACTATCTATAGAATGGAAGGGAGCCGGTCAAGGCTTACAATTTGATCACTTCTAATGATCTACCCTATTATGAGTATTAATGTGGAGACCTGTTAGGATCTACTCTGTTAAGAGCTTTAGCAACACTATTAAGTGTGCACTCGATTAAGAGATTTACAATAGGACTGTTAAGTCCACCTTCCCTGAAAGGATTTCTTAAGTGTACCCCACTTGTTAGAATGTGTACAATATGTTTGACCTGACTGTATATAATCTATAATTTTTGATTATAGATCCATTAAAGCTTACAGTATATGAATATCACCTATAGTGATTGATTAATACCTTTTCCTACTAGTCGTTAGCTTGTGTTCTTGTTCTTGAAAACTGATTTGATCTTTGTCTGTGCTGCTGCATGAATTCACTTGTCTGATCCTTAGATGCTCTCAGTGGCTATAATCATCATCAAACAACATGTTCATAATTGATTGAGCATCTATTTATACAAGTATTTGACCTATTTTAGAATCACACATTACAATGTTAACTCTAGATCCAAGGTATACAACTTGACCTTGATCCTTTAGTTTGCATGTTTTAAATTAGTTAAACTGATAAAAACAATAATAATTACATTACACACTATCTAGTAATCAAACCTTGATGGAGTGACGAAGCAATCGAGCGGGAGGAGGAAATTTGAATTTCCCACAGCTCAACGGCTATGGGAGCGTGCATGATCATGTGCAGATGCAAACCCATAAACCCTTCAAGAACCACCTAGGCTTGGCATATTCAGGAAAAGCTCTAGGCAAACATTACCGACAACTTAATGGTTTTAGAAATGTTTTTTGAGAAACAAGAAGTTTCCAAAACCCTAGAAATCTCCCTCGTGCATCTCATAATTGCACAACACAGCTACAAAGATTTTCTAGAAAAGGGCATAACAACAACTTCCCCCAACATGATTGGAAACAATTGGACAGAGTTTTTGACTTCCAGAAGATAGAGAAGAAATTCTAAAGACCAAAGGCATCCAACACAATGCTAGATACAGAAATCAGGTATTTCCTAAGGTTGACCTAAGCTCTGTGATGACAGTGCAAATTGATAATAAAGTGTGTAGTGAATCTATTAATTTTTTAGAAAAATATGCTTTTTTCTTAAAATGGACTGGAAAATGGCCATCTTTGAGTAAGGTTAGTGATTGGTGTGCTAAAATGCGGGGTAAAGCTTTTACTTTAAAAACCATGGCGAATGGATTCTATCTAATAATGACCCCAACACAAGAAGACAAAGAATGGGTTTTAAAGCATGGGCCATATCTTATAGATGGAAAAGGAATATACATTATTAACTGGACTAAAAACTTTGAACCAGAAAAAGAAAAAATAAAAGAAATATCGCTCTGGATCCTCCTTCCCAATTTGCCACATGAATATTGGGGTTTTGAAACCCTAAAAATACTAGGCAATCACATGGGCTCTTTCATTCAAGCAGAAGAATGGTTCATTGAAAGCAACTTCTCTACTAGCCCTAAAATTCTAATCATGTAGCAGGAGTCACATCCTCTACCTGATAATCTACTAATCACCTCAAAAAATGGAGTTTGGTCTCAAAAATTGATAGTGGAAAAGGAGACAGAAACCATGAAAATTGATGATGGAAGTAGCCAAGGAAAAGAGCATGAAGAAAACTTGATAAACACCAAGATTAT
Source organism: Thuja plicata (assembly GCA_018584345.1). Classification (NCBI taxonomy): domain Eukaryota; kingdom Viridiplantae; phylum Streptophyta; class Pinopsida; order Cupressales; family Cupressaceae; genus Thuja; species Thuja plicata. The sequence continues at coordinate 1,749,779 of MU225425.1, forward strand.
TATGTGCACCGAAACCACACCACAAGACCATTTTAGTGAAACATAACTCAATAATAGTATAGTGGAGAAAATGGAGGAAAGACTAGAAAATTATAACCACTATATGGGGGAAAGAAACATTGAATTGATTAATGATCTTCTGAATAGTGAACACAGGAATATAGAGAGTAGCCAAGAACCTCTACATAGGGATGTGACAAATCAGGGGTTATCCATGGAGGAGGAAAATAGGGTGACAATACTCAGGACAAATGAATTACAGGTGGATCAAAATATGGGACCTAGGGATGGAAATGACACAGAGAACAAAATGCTAGGATGACAAATAACAAAAAATATGATCAAATTAATTTAATATCCATATATCAAGGGCCCAATGAGGACCAAAATCTAGGAAAAGCAGTGCATGATAATATAAGAGATGTATTCAAGAAAACAAGGTGTGAGATTTATAGCACAGAACAAAGCCCAATCACCATACCCAAAATTATTATGATGGGAGGAGCGATAATTGAGGAGGGACCTCTTGGCTATGGGGATTTTAATGACAATGATAGTTTTAAAAACATACTGATTTCTCCTATTAGAAATCTAGAAAAACCTTTTGAAACTATCAAGGACAGCAGTGGAAATCTTGAGGAGTCGGATGATGACTCCCCATGGGCTCCTGAGGAGGAAGAGGAAGATGTTTTTGGCATGGAAGAAACACTCAATGTTTTGGAGAAAAGAACCATTTCCCAAAAGGAATCAGTGAAAAGAAAACCATCTTTAGGGGAAAAAGTTAAAAGAGGGAGAAAGTCAAATAAGGCAAGGTTAACTTTGGCAGGGTGCGCAACAAACCAATGCAAATTGCTGACCTCAGGGATGGGCTTTGCCCCTCCCCAAGAACCATGAAAATCTTACCATGGAATATCAGGGGTTGCAATGCCCCTGAGAAGGTTCATTTGATCAAATGATCTTTGGATCAAGCGAAGTCTGACATAATTCTTTTACAAGAAACTAAGTTAAAAGGTGATGAGATAGAAGCTTTTGCTAGAAAATTTGGTAGACGACGATGTTGTTTTTTAGAGGCGAATGGTGCCTCTGGGGGACTTTGTGTTCTATGGATGGAAAATATAGTGGATGTTTCAATTATTGAATGCCAAAGGTCATGGATATGGATGGAAGTTAGAGCAAGGCATCTTCTAACTCGATTCCAAGCTTTAAATATTTATGGGCCAAATAATCCTACTCAAAAGAGGGCACTTGGGTAGGAGATTGCTGCTCTCTTAAATAGAAACCATGAGGAGATTTTTTTACTTGGTGGGGATTTTAATGCCATACTAAATCCAACAAAGAAAAAATGAGGAGTGGGTTGGACAGGACAGAGCCAAAGAGACTTCTCTGCTTTTGTTACAGGAAATGGTTTGGTAGATTTGGAGCTAAGAAATGAACAATACACATGGAAAAATAAAAGGAGTGGATTTTTAAACATAGTAGAGAAACTGGATCATTTTATGCTAGCTGGAAATTGGGCAGCTACCAATTGGACCTCCTGGGCTGAGATTCTTCCCCTCACAGGATCCGATCACTATCCAATCAATCTAAGGATTCAGGAAGATAAAGTCCCAGAGTGATCCCCTTTCAAATTTGAAGTGATGTGGTTGAGGCATAAAGATTTTAAGAACAAGGTGAAACACTGGTGGAACCATGCTGCACCAAGAAGAGGTAACAAGGCCTTTATCTTTTCTAAAAAATTGCAATATGTAAAAGAATAAATGAAAGTATGGAATAGAGTGATTTTTAAGAATATATTTGTGGAAAAACAAGTTTTAGAAAATAAGTTAGAAGTGCTACATTCCAATATTATTGCTAATGGTATGAATGAGACAGATTTTGAAGAAGAAAATAACTTAAATAAACTTTATGAGGAAGTGTTAAATAGAGAAGAAATATATTGGAGACAAAAATCTAGGGAATTATGGTTGGCAGATGGGGATAAAAATACACTTTTCTTTCACAATTCTGTCAAAGTCCGAAGATCATAGAACAAGATATTCTCAGTCCAGAATAGAGATGGTGTAGTCTTACAAGAATAAGAGGAAATCAATCAAGAAGCCATTAGATATTTTCAAGACTTATTTATAGCGGATCCAGATATTCAGAGAACAGACTTGGATCTACAAAATATCATCCCTACATGTGTAACAGATGTCCAAAATGAAATGTTAAAAAAACCATGCACACACTTAGAAATCAAAAAGGTATTTTTGATCTAGGGGCCCATAAAGCACCAGTGCCTGATGGATTTTTAGCCATTTTATTTCAACAATTCTAGGAGTTGATTGGACATGAAGTATGGGAGGTGGTAGAAGAATCACGAGCTAGAGGATTTCTCTTTTTAGAATTCAACAACACCTTCATAACTATGTTCCCAAATAAAGAAGACTGTGTGTCCTTTGAAGATTATAGACCTATCTCCCTTTGTAACACAATCTATAAGATCATATCCAAGGTTATGGCAAATAGAATGAAAAATATTCTGCAAAATATAATATCTGAGGAGCAAAGTGGTTTTACTCTGGATTGATAAATCTATGAAGGGATTATATTTGCCCACGAGATAATTCATACACTACAGCAGAATAAGCTTGAAAAATGATGGTTAAACTAGATATAAAGAAAGCCTATGATGCAGTCAATAGGAGTTTTATGATCAAAGTCTTAAGATGTTTTGGTTTTTGTGAAGAATGGATTAAATGGGTGGAGAGCTGCATCACTACTCCCAGATTTTCAGTATTAGTCAATGGAAGTCCACAAGGATTTTTTAAATCCACTAAAGGAATATGCCAAGGAGATCCCATCTCTCCTTTCCTTTTCATCATAATGGCTGAAGTGCTCGGACGACTAATAAGGAGTAAAAGAAATCTTGGAGAATGGAAAGGTATTAAAATGAGCAGAGATTTGGATCCCATCACACATTTACAGTTCGCTGATGACACCAATTTGGTGGGCGAGGCATCTTTGAGGGAAGCATGGGTTATAAAAAGAACCTTGGATTTATATAGAAATGCATTAGGGCAGTGCATAAATTGGCACAAATCTGAAGTCTATTTCTACAATGTGGATCTTCGTAAGCAAAGAGAGATTTGCAGAATTATTTGTATAAAGGCAAGCAAACTTCCAAGTAAATATCTTGGAATACCATTATTCAAAGGGGCATCCAAGGCTAACCTATGGAAGGACTTAGTGGGGAAATGTACAAAAAGATTAGAAGGGTGGAAGAGTAAATGGCTTACCTTTGCTGGAAGAATTCTCCTACTTAAGTCTGTAATCAGTGCTATCCTGATTTTTTCAATGACATGTCTCAAGATACATAAGAAGATTACACAACTTATAAATGAAAGAACAAGGAAATTCCCATGGAACATGAAGAATGAGGAAGACAAATGGCCTTTGATTTCATGGCAAAAAATATGTAAATCCAAAGAAAAAGGAGGTGTGGGATTAAGAGATTGGAATCTAATGAATGAAGCCTTGGGTGCAAAATTGATTTGGAGTATGTATCAACATCCAAATTTATTATGGGTTAAATTACTCAAAGAAAAATATCTAGACTCAATGACAAATGAACGGATTCTAACCACACCAAATCCACCAAAAGGTTCTGCAGTCTGGAACTTTATTATTAGTTGCCGATCAGTTATAACACAACATATAACTTGGCAAATTGGAAATGGAGAAAATGCAAATTTCTGGGAAGACTCCTAGAATGGTTACCCAATCCTTGATCATAACCCCGAATACCAGGAACTGAAGAATATCTATGTGGCTAACTGGGGATCTCAGCTGAATTCATATATAGAGCAAAAAGAGAGCCCTTTCGGAGAGGTATGGGATTGGAAAGATATTAATACTCTGAGATTAAATTTTCAGTAGAATCAAATGATTAAAGGGATTTTTTCAAGCTGAAGTGTGCATATTAATACAGAAAGAGACAAGATCAAATTGTGTGCAGCAACAAGTGGAAAATATTCAGTGAAACTGGGATATAAATTGCTAGAAATAGAAAATGAAATTGAGGAGTGGCCAATAAGAATTTTATGGAGAAAAAGCTACCTACCTAAGGCAGGGGCCTTTGCATGGCTTGCTATAAGAGACCAAATTATTACTGGAGTGAGGAGACAGAAACTTGGAATAATGGGGCCCACAAGATGCTTATTGTGTGAAAAGGAGGAGGAGGATACAAATCATATGCTGTTAACATGTGAATTCACATCCCAGTGCTGGGAAATGCTTCAAAGAAATTTAGGTTGGTTGGGGCCATTACCTAATAAGCTAATTGATGTATTTAGATGTTGGCCCACACCACCTATGAAGTCAACTTTTTCCTCGACATGGATCACTAGCCCCTCCATCCTCATATGGGAGATTTGGAAGGAAAGAAATAGACGACTATTTTAGGACAAGAAAGAAGATGTTACAAGGATCAAGAACATAATTAATAATGCTATTGAAGAAATGGTCAATGCTAATGCAACCAAAACTGGAATATCAACACAATTCACAACTATGGACCAAAATTTACGAGTATGGCCTAGATTAAAATGCAGAAATGGTCAAATGAATAACAATGGAGAGGAAGCATGCAAAAAGTGAAATGAAATCAGATGGATAGTTCCTGAAGTGGGATGGACCAAGGTAAATTTTGATGGAGCAGCAAAGGGCAACCCGGGACCTTCAAGAGTTGGTATTACAGTAAGGGATCACAGGGGAGAAACTATAGCTTATGGAGCTCAAAAATTGAAGGAAGGGACAAACAATGAAGCATAGGCAAATGCAACTCTTATAGCAGTTAGGATGGCAATTTATTTAGGAGTTTGGAAAATACATTTAGAAGGGGATTCACTGGTCATTATAAATGTGATTAAGAATGGTGTAATAGAGGCATGAAACTTGCAAAGGCTAATACAAAATATTGCTAATTTTCTACAGAATTTCGAAGAATTTTGAATTTCACAAACATATCGTGAAGGCAACACTGAAGCTGATATCTTATCAAAATGGGCTGTTAATTTCAAAGTGGCGGGAGAAGTGGCTTTTGAAATTTGCCAATAAACGGATATGTTATTTCCATAACCTTTCAATAATAATGATATCACAGTGATGTAAGCCGATATAAGTATGATATTTAAATCATAAAAAGGATGATGACACAAATTTCACATGTAATACGGTGTAGGGTATGAGCTGGCGGTGATGAAAAAGAATGTCGTCCTCTCTTCATGATGACATTTAGATAAATTGAGTGATGGATGCAACTTTAAAGGAAAGTTAGGAGTTTTGGCGGTGTCTAAGACATAGTGGATGTGATGGTTATTTCAATGAAATGAAATCCCACATGCAAAGTGATGTCATGGGTGATGCGGAGAGTGCAGCTTCAGAAAAACATTTAATGCAGTATGATGAACAAGACAATTGGAAGCCACAATACATCATGAAGTGATGTTTGAAAGCCTTTAAAGACCATCCTAACATATTATTTTACCACAACACTGAGCATTTTGGCTTGAGGTTTTGGTTTGTGGAATTTGTTTATTGCAGGTTGAAGTAGAGAGGAGCAACAATACACGCAAACTTTACAGTGGAGACAAAGAGGCAGATGAAATCCTTTTATGGCGTAGCAAGCAGAGAGAGAATTTTTGGATTGTTAAAGATCAAAACAACTAAGATGGTGGATGCAGTTTTAGGCGTGTTGGGTTCAAAATTTCAAGAATTTTGCTTAATGTGAAGGGATAACACTGCAATATTTCAATGGTGATTGCATGGGGGCTCGACCAAGGAGAACCCATCAAAGTTGTGAAGTGGGTTGCAAAAGCTCTGTTTGTAGAGGACCTTTTAGGCGGCCTTGAAACCATTCTAGAATGGGCTGAGCCAAGCATCGGGTCAGATTTTTCTGAGTGCTTTGCAGATGAAATTGAGGCAAAAGAATACAGGAAGGTGCCTTTTATTCACTGGATTGGACTAGAAGGAAATGTGGATTATAAAAAATAGATAAGTGATGAATGGGGGAAAATAAAAATGGAAATTCTTAAGAATGAAAACCTTGCAGCGATGATGGACATAATTCACACTGGTGCAATTCCGCGAAAGGCGAGGACAAATCTCATGCGTAGGGCAAGGAATTTTGATGAAGGAGGAAAAGCTCTATAAATTTGCTGCTGAACACTCGCATATGATAATATAAATCGATGTAAATGAAGAATAGTTTTCTGTAATGGATTTAAAGTTTGTAAGGTCAAAGTGTTATAGTTTGTAGGTTCTGATATTGTAAACTCTGATAAGAAATAGCTACCATTTTTTGTAAGGCTCAAGTAGAGCAGGCAATTTTTGTTCATGGCCAAGAGGCCCTCCAAGGATGTATGTCTTTACAAGTTTTATATGTAAATTTTACTATATTAATAAAAATATCATAAATTACCGAGCAAAATAATAATAATAATTACATTGCTTTTCCCTCACGTAATAGATTTAAAACAAATCAAGAAGCTAAATATAAAACTTCAGCGATTTATCTGACGTGGAAAGTTAGATCCACTTTTTGCAGGATGTAACTGACTGTCGGTTCTTGATCGTTAGTGTGAAATGATAGTCTATCAGTGTTCCTTTGTTGAACTAATTGTCAGGTTCCCTTCATCCGTCGGGTTCCACTCTTGACTATATCGTTGGGTTGAACTATTGGTTAGTCGTCGGGTTCCTTTATCCTTTTTGTCATTAGGTAACAATGAATAGTGTTTTTCAGGATGCTTTGTACTTGGCAGTATCGGTAACCTTGGTTTCGAGTAGTGTTATGCCCTATTTGTCGGTGTAGTATAAAACGATGGTGTTCATCATGTTTTTCCTTGCATATATTAATGGCAAAATATAATGTCTTCAATCTCCCCCTTTGACATTAGTATCAAAAATTGATATGTGTACAATACTAAAGTGTTTAGTATGTACACCGTGTATATATCCTTGTCATTATATGACTCACCCTAGCTGTATGCATTAGTATAGTATAAGTATATGTACATGTATACTTGCCTTTGTACTATACATTCCCCTTTTTGTTCTTTCCTCTTTCTAATGTCTGATTGTACATAATCATTTCTTCCTTTCATTTCCCCTTTTACTGATTGACTGTACATATCATTTACCCTTTTTTTGATAATCATGACAAAAATATACAACTTATAATTTGTCAAAAATGTGACAAAAATGTGCAACTTACAGAGTGTTAAGAATGTGGGAGTGACTGTTCTTGATATCTTCAATCATTTTCTCCCATTTTTATTTGAGGAGTTCTAATGCCATGTGCTCTAGCTCAATTCGGGCATGCATATCATAAATTTTGTCTAGGATAGACATTTTTGGGGTGGCAATAAGTGCTCTTGCCTCTGTCATATGCTGTTGCAGTAATGTGAGAGTTGGTAAGAGTTGAGCTTGAAGCTCATTCACCTCATCTCTGAACTTTGTTTCTGCAATCTTTACATCTTGTCTCAACTTCCTAGCTTGCTTGAGCTATTCATTATGCAATTTGATTGCCTCTTCACTATTTGTGAGACTTTGTGCACTCACATGAAGATCAAGATCAATTTGTGCTATCTTATCGGTATACTCCTTTGTGAGTTGATCTAATGTGCACAATTTCTAAATCAAGGCTATAGCTTCTGAAATTACGAGGTCTACTATGCTTACCAGTTTATATAGCTTTACCTTTTGTAGTGCCACTTCTTGGCTTATCTTCTTAGCTAACTTGAATTCATATTTATTTTCAAGTCTAGCCTCCATAGCCTTTTCAACATCTATGTTTTGAGATGTGATAGCGTCGGTGAGAACCACTAATTGATCAAGCATGGGGGCTTTTTGATCAACATCTGTATCAACTACAATTTGCTGAAGGATTCCTTGTGCAACTTCAAGTACCTTTTCTTCCTTTGTGGCTTTTCTCAACTTATCCTACATGACTTTCCTTTCACAAAGTCTTGCATACTTTGTCAACTCAGTAGGATCCAATGTTCTAGGATCACATGTTGGAATCTCAATAATTTCATCCAGAGTGACTGGATTCTTGTTCTTTCTCTTCTTCTTCCTTGATATTTGGGTAGAGGCAGATGTATGAACTACCATTTCTAGTTCATTTGTTTTCTCTGAGTCGCTCGGTGAAAGATTTGTAGATGAAACCTCTTGTGCCTTCTGCTCGGGGTTCACCTATCAGTTAGGTGAAGACGTCTCTTCATCAACCTTGGGTGTTTCAGCAGATTTTTATTTTGTTGTTCATCTGTCTTTGCTTCTTCACTCTTCCCCTTCTGCTTTTCTTCCTCTACTTGTTTTTCTCCTTCGTTATTTTGATCAATAGACTTGTCTTGCTAATCATCGATTGCAACTTGATCTGTAGTTGTATCTTTGGGTTCATTTGTTGTGTCCTTTGTTTCAGCATCACCCTTGTCTTCAGGTATGCTTCTATCTGCTATAGATTCTTCATTTCCTTCTAGTAGATTGATGGCCTTCATCAATACTGGAATATTATTCTGTGTGCTAGCATGTGCTGCATTTAGAGTTGTGTCCTGCTCATCGGTTTGAGCTTGTTGAGCAGTGACATCTTCATCTTTTTGTATTTGATCTGTAGGTTCCAGTCTTGTTATGTCAATGATGGAAGTGTCTAGCCATATTTCATCAGCAACATCCATGTTCTTATTTCCTTGTGTCTCCAATTCTTGTTTCTTGTTTTGATCCTTAAGAGATATGAAAATGACATCATCTTCTTTATGTGGATCTTTGTCAGAATCATAGTGAGTGATGTCTTGAATGTCAAGATCATCCATGACTTTGTCTAAGTCAATGGGCTCAGTATTATCCACATTATCCAAATAAATGTGCTTAGGAATTTATTTAACTTTCTGCTCCTCTACATGAGGTGTGTCGATGAGAAGTAATTGATTCTCACAACTTGTCGATTATGCAGGTACTTCTAGGATTTATCTCCATTTTGCATCGGTCATGCTGTCCAGCTCTATAAATTTATCTTGTAGCACTTTTTAAGCTCTTATCTTTGCCACAAATTTATTTGAATGATTTTTCATTATTTCTTTGATATCTTCCATTTTGGATTCGGGAGGCATGAGTGTGACAAGTACCCTCTCCCTTGCTTCCTTTTCTGTGTGCAAAGCATAAGACCATTGTTGTGAAATTTTGTCACCCAGTTCTTTGGGTATTTTGTTAATAAACTCTACTGGTACATATTTGAACTTGACCATTTCCCTGATTATTGCAACTTGTATTTTATGTTGGTCCTCTGGCTCAAGTTTTTCCCATTGTCTGATTTTTCTATCTGTCATGGTACCGGTTTTAGCAATTGAATCAACAATTTCGTCAATTAAACTGGGTGTTGAGATTTTCTTTTCTATTTTAGGCTCATCCTATTTTGAATCTTCAATGTCAGCCTTGGTCCTGACCAGTTTCCTCCTCCTTTTGGTAGGTGTTTGATTTTCTGTTTGCTGCTTCCTCTTGTAGGTCCTCACTTGACCTTTCTTAAGAGGTGTAGTGTCTTTTTCTATTTGGCTCCTTGTCCTCTGAGCTGTTGTTGTCCTTGGTTTCTTGGTTGGAGGTGGAGGTGCATTAGACTCAGTGGCCTCAGAATATGATTCTTGCTCATGTTTCTCTTCACTGATGGTACCATGTTCCTTGGTTTCCTCTATTTGTTCTTTCTCCTCCTCATTTACCGACAACATCTTTCCAAGATTCTTCACCATCTTATTTTTCTTGTTGACAATCTTCTTGATTACTAGGCCTATTTTTATCTTGGACTTGGCCTCTTGATGTCCCAAATCTTGGTTTCTTGCTATCAAGTGGTTCATTCATCAATGCATCAATTGCATTTGTTGCTTGATCTATGTTTAGCTCATAGTCAAGAGGTGCCAACTAGGCTGTCCTTGGTACAACTGGTTTAATGTGAGTGGAATTTGAATCCACCATGAAACATATTTCATCCCTATGCTTTTCAATCAAGTGTTCAAGGATCCTCACTCTCTCCATCATCTTTTCCTTGAAGTCAAGGAAGTATTCAGTCATCACTAAATTAAAGTTGTCACCTAGTGACTTGATAAGGTGACTAATCTGCAATGTGTCTGGCTTGGTGGTGTCCCACTTCACTTTTCCAACTGAAGGAAAGTGTTCTTGAAAATAAAAGAATATACACATTATAAGTGAACCAAACTTACATGTGTTTGTCTTGGCAGACCTGATTGTTGTCATATTCTCATCAAGTTGCTTCAGCAGGATCTCACATAGATCCATCTATATTCCCTTTGTGACAATCTTGTAAGTTGTGCTTACTATTGTTGATGCTATGTTGTTTATCCTACTTGCTTGAAATATTTTGTAACCTATCACACATGCACCGAACCTTAGTTCCTCATCGGTGATGGTGTTCACCTTAAGTCCTTTGTTATTCCACACAACATTGGTGAGTTTTTCAACTTCTGGTCAAGATGGATGCTTGTGTGCCTTAGGTTTCTTAGTTATGGGATAACCAGTTATAGAATGTAACACATCCTTTGTAATTTAATTGGGTTCATCCAACCATAACTTTTGGTCGTGCATTCTGCTCAGAACTAACCTAATCTAGTCAGTTTTGAAAACCCTTGGGAAATATAGGGCATTTGTTATCCCTTTTACTTGCAGATGCTTGTGCTCTTCCTTTAGGTTCCCTTGTTCATCACACAACTTCTTGTAAGCTTGATCTATCTCCAGATCACCAATTTTAGTGATCTTGCAGTGGATATACGACCTTATGTCTTCTATCAGCAAAACCCTAGGTGGAATTTTTGAAAATGTGCTAGAATAATCAGGTTGCGATGCGATCTCTGGGCATATCTTGTATTTAGGTTCCACACAAGTGCTATTATTTATCAACTTAACAACATTCTTCTTATCATTCTTCAATTTTACTATTCTTGAAGTGGTTTCCATCATGTTTCAAATTTAGGGCTTTCTTGAAGAATAATAACATAGTTCTTCAGTATTTCTGGTACTTACTTTGATCCATGTAACTGGTGAGTGATCTGTTTGGAGTGCATTGGATCGAGTCAAGGTTGCTCTGCTAAATGCTTTATTTTCACTCTATTTTTTCTCTCCTCTATTTGCCCAAATCATGTGTGAAGAATGAAGTGCTTCCGTCGAGTATTTATAGACTTTTTCCCTAAGTCTGTCATAAATGCTCAACAACTCGTCGGGTCATGAAGATGGAGTTTGTCGGGAAGACTCTCAAATAACATTCTCGGTGTTGACAGGATGCTCAAGATAGCTATTAAGATTGTTGATTTCACCGACAGATATTGGTGTAGTGTCAAGTCAAAATTGTAACTTTGCTTCCTTATCAACAGGTGTCGGCTTATAGTAGCGACTTAGACTTTTTGTGTGTTGACCAACAATTCTTGATAAGTGTAGATAGCTCATACTTTTATGTTCACCGATGATTTTTGGTATGTGTTCAATGGTGGGGTTGTTTTCTCAGAATTGTTACAAGTAACATAATATGCATCTTTATTCATGCAGATTTTGACTATCTATCAATTTTTTATAATGGAACTGATGCAAAATATGACTTGGTGTAGTGCAGTTCCATACTTACTTGTTAATCTTTAGGAGGGGGTGGTGATGTCACTAGATCCATGGGATGAGGTCTCACCTACTGCATTTCTTGGTCCAGCTTCCTCAATGGTTGAAGCTTTCCTCCACATTTTATTTCTCATTTTCTTGATGTCTTCAACAGTGTTACCATTTGCAAAATTGGTGGTTTCTGTTATTGGGTCTCTGCAGTCCTTCTTTAGATGTCCAACCTTATGATAGTGCAAACATGCCATTCCTAGGTTGGTCCAGCCTCTAGACCTTTTAATCCATGTTCTCATGCAGTTTGCATCCATGTGACCATATCTACCACATGCTATGCAGTTTATCCATGTATTGTAGTCCCAAACATATGAATTACCGTCTCTTCTCGATTTATATGCATTTTCTTCATTTTTGGGTTTCCATGCTTCAATTTTCTTCTTCCTACATTCAAGAGATGTGTGCCCATGCATTTTTCAGGTGGGAAAATACTTGTCCATATAGGTTTCCTTCTTTGGTTCTTTCACCTTTGATTTACATTCATATGCTTTATGTCCTTTCTTGCTACAATTATAACAATGTCCTATGAATGTAAATGTGGATTTAGGAATACCTTTTCCTTTGCTCCTAAAGACATTTGAGGTGTGGCCTTTCTTTCCACACTGATTGCATGTCATCTTCCTTGGTCTAGGATTCGTGTAGGCATCTTTTGGATCAGCTTCATTTGATGACTCTCCATGCTCGGTGTACCCTAGTCCAGTGTTGGTGTTGGGTCTTCTTTGCACATTCAGGAATTCATCCATCCTTTTTGTACTCTCTTTAGCTCTCTTAATCATGTCATTATGCTATTGTTGAATTCTGGCCTCATGCTTTAGTTTTTCATTCTCCTCTCTTAGTTCACCAATAATCTGTATTCTTTCAATGAGTTCCACATTCATTTTGTTTGCTTCTTGACTCATAAGAATAATTTGATTAGTTACCTCATGGTGATGCTCAGTAAGTATTTGTATCTCAGACTCCTTTTATTGTAGATTTTCTGTGATATTTCTTCTATCATAAATAGCTAGTGTCCTCTCTTTCTCAGCTTGCCTTGCATTGTTCATGACATCAGTCATTCTTACCATCTATGTCTCTTGACCGATTTGCAAAGATTTGACTTGTCCAACCAGATGTAGATTGATTTCAGTTAGGCTTGAGATGCTTTCTTCTGATGTGTCTGATGCCTTGCTTGTATTTGATCCTGAAGACTCAAAGAAATCTGGGATCTCTTCCTCAAGATAATCTATCTTATTATAGTGAGATGCCATATTCTTTCTTTCATCCAACAACTGTCTCATACTAATTCTTGCTTCTTTATACTATTCATAGAACATCTGAATTTCAAGCTTTTTATTCTCAATATTTTTATCAAGTTTGTACTTCTCCATTGTATGATCTTTTCTCTTAAGCCTTTAAGCTTTCCAAGAAAAGACTTAACTCTGATACCAATTGTTGGGATTAATGGGAAGTAGTACTGAGAGGGGAGGGGTGAATCAACACCTCTAAAATTTTTAACACTTTTCACCTTTCATCATTAGTAATCAATCTTTGTTGTATTACCGACCATATCTGATGTTCTTTCTTATGCATGTAATATTAATTCATAATCTTAATTGTATGCAACATTCATAGAAACATTCATGAAAGTAATAAACACAACACAATATATGATATCACCTAAAACTCCTGTTAGGAAGTAAAAACTGTGGTGGGGATGACACCCACAAAACTTCACTATCTACATATTGGAAGGGAGCCGGTCAAGGCTTACAATTTGATCACTTCTGATGATCTACCTTGTTAGGAGTATTAATGTGGAGACCTGTTAGGATCTACTTTGTTAAGAGTTTTAGCAACACTGTTAAGTGTGCACTCGGTTAAGAGATTTACAATAGGACTATTAAGTCCACCTTCCTTGAAAGGATTTCTTAAGTGTACCCCACTTGTTAGAATGTGTACAATATGTTTGAACTGACTGTATGAAATCTATAATTATTGATTATAGATCCATCAAAGCTTACAGTATATGAATATCACCTATAGTGATTGATTAATACATTTTCCTACTCGTCGGTAGCCTGTGTTCTTGTTCTTGAAAACTGATTTGATCTTTGTCTGTGCTGCTACATGAATTCACTTGTCTGATCCTTAGATGTTCTTAGTGGCTACAATCATCATCGAACAACATGTTCATAATTGATTGAGCATCTATTTATACAAGTATTTGACCTATTTTAGAATAACGCATTACAATGTTAACTCTAGATCCAAGGTATACAACTTGACCTTGATCCTTTAGTTTGCATGTTTTAAATTAGTTAAACTGATAAAAATAATAATAATTACATTGCTTTTCCCTCATATAATGGATTTAAAACAAATGAAGAAGCTATATATAAAACTTCAGTGATTTATCTGACGTGGAAAGTCAGATCCACTTTTTTCGGGATGTAACTAACTATCGGTTCTTGATCGTCGGTGTGAACTGATAGTCTATCAGTGTTCCTTTGTTGAACTGATTGTTAGGTTCCCTTCATCTATCGGGTTCCACTCTTGACTGTATCGTCAGGTTGCACTGTTGGTTTCTCGTCGGGTTCCTTTATCCTTTTTGTCATCGGGTACCACTAGCTAGTGTTTATCGAGATGCTTTGTACTTGGCAGTATCGATAACCTTGGCATCGGGTAGTGTTGTGCCCTATCTGTTGGTGTAGTATAAACCAATGGTGTTTATCATGTTTTTACTTGCATATACTAATGGAAAAATATAATGTCTTCGGTAGATAATCAAGACCATGTAAATTGACTAAAAGAAGGTAAATCATCATTAGTGATAATGAAGAATTGACATGTAAGCATAATCAAATATATAAGAAATATTTCTAAATCATTACTCAGTAAGAAGAATCTCATAATCAACCAAAGAGACAACCATGATCATGTATAAGTAAACATAATAATGATCACGGACATATTATTAAAAGGAAAGGATTAATTTATTAACGTCTCATCACCAAAGTCTAGTAAGGAGGAAACACACAGTCCACAAATGCTAAAATATCACAATCCTGTCTAGTCTCAAGTATAACAAGTAGTATCATCAAGGTGGGTATCATAATTAACCCTTTAGTCATTATAACTAATTTATATAAGGTATTCATAATCATCGATAATAACATGTAGATCTATCGGGTGACCCCATAACATCAAGGCCCTAAAATACCATGGACATATAAGAAGACATGAAGGAACATACCTAAAAAGATTTATCATTTCCCAAACTAGAATGTGAAGTTATTATAGTTAGAATAGAATGGGCTATTCAAACACCTCAAGAAGGATCATACACTTACCAAAACAAGCATACAAGTCCCTATAACACTCCCTAACTTACAACATGCATATCAAGGACATGTTAGGGTTGGAGGGGTATTACATTATTACACTCACTTAGTGCTTAATTCCTACTTGAGTTTATTGGGTCATTTTCCTTCTGATTGTGCAATTAGGAAAAGGTGGATCCCATCAACCCATATCCCCTTTTTCATATTGTACGCTCATAGTGTGTATGATTTTAAGGTGTTACTATTTAATAATGCCATGTAATATCCAATGTAAGTGGTGTTAAAAATAAATTTGTTTTCACCTTTTATAAATTATTTGAAAACATGTTGACATTTGTCTTTTGAATCACCTTTTCCTTCTATGTGTTGTTGCATGAACTATCTTGTGCAAGAAGCATTTTAAACTTTAAAGCATTCTAACAAACATTCTAAAAAACTTCATCCTTTTGGGACTGTTGATGTCTTATTTTTCTCTTCCATGTACATCATTTTGTTTCATTTGTCTACAATCCATTGTATTTGGTTGGTTTAAAATCGTTGAGATAATTTATATAGCCATTATAACTTGTTGAACAAGTTCACATGTTATTGAATTCTTTCTTGATTGATACATGATCAACATGTGCATTCAAATTGGAGTTTTATTTCTATAATGTTTTTAGTTTCTCTAATGTTTCTTATTTTTTCTGATAAATGGTTTTTTTTTCATCTTGAGTTTGTTAATTTGAAACTAATGGTTATTAGTGTACCTTACATTGTTAGTTGCTCCTCAAAATTACCTTCCATGCATTTTTAAAGAGAAGATTCTTGCCACTCAAAATCATTCGCTTCCCTTAATTATTTTTTTGCCTTATTTAAACCTAAATAATGATGACCATCATACCTTCAACACCTTATTTGAGGATCTACAAATACTTGACATGGATTACATCTCTCTTTGAAATGTTGACATTATTCTAATATAATTGGAATATCTCCTCTTAAGTTGGGTACAAGGTTTACTAGCCATCTTGAAGGTCAAAACTGATGATATGGAGCAATCATATGTCTAGCATCTAATATGGATTGGAAGGACATGAATGGTCTAAGTGCCAATATGTGTTGTAGAGTTAGAATTTGATTGGGTACTAAAGGTCTTTTAGAATCTAAAAAAACCTTCCTCCAAATGGAATTGAATTTTAAAGAGGCGTGGAAAAGTACTTCTAAAGCCCCAAAGTGACTCTTTTAATATGGAACTATGCTTCAAGAGCAATAAATATTGTTAGAGTATGCATATATATATTTATCATACATATTTTTGTTGCATCATGCATATTTTTTATTGTTGCATAAAATAATTATACAAATGGTCATGGATAATCGAGCACATGTTTTCTCAAGCATAATTGAATACATGTTTTCACATGCATGCTTAGGTTAAGCCCACTTAGGGGAGCTTTAGTTGAGCCTAATTTATCCTAGTTTAGTCTAGTTATGATCTAGTTGAGCTTTAGTTTTCTCTATAGCTTTCTTTTGTTATTAGGGCTAGTTCTTTCTATAAAATTAATTCAACTATGCATTGTAAATTATAGTCCAATATCATTTTGTGCAATCAATGTAGAATTCTTAAGTTGCATTGAGAAAATTATCTTGCTTGATTTCTCTTTGTGACAAGTGGTGTGCTAATAGATGATGCTTGGCTTGTGGGTTAAAATATTCATCAGCTACTACATGTCATCAGAGCTTGATATCCTAAGTTCATGTCCTTACTCTTAAGAGATCCAAGCTTGAGTGATATTTTGTGCACATTGAGCTCAAAAAAGGTCACAATCACGTTCATAGCATCCCAAAACCTACAGATTGATTTTCATTTCATCAAAATATGATTAATTGAATTTTTGGGTCAATTTGGCTAATGACACACAAATTGAGGAAAATTTTGGAGGTTAGCAAAAAATATAGACATCATGGAGTGAAATGAACCTCACATTGTGCTTAAAGAGGCCAAAAACCCTAAAATAATCTATCCAAACATGTCTAAATTAGGTATTATGAATATTAGGGAAAAATTGTTTGAAGGACACAATTCACGAGACACATGTAGGATTGTACAGACACATGTAGGATTGTACAGACCCATAAGGTCATACGGGCACTTGCATCAACAATGCACATCGCTAGTTTTTTCACTCTTTATAAATATTATAAAAAATTGGCAAACAAATATATTGTGATATTGCTATCAGGATTCAACTGTGTAGTTTTTGAGTCAAACTCATTGACCCATAATTCATGAGTAGTGGTTCACATGAACCCATCTCTCATGAGAATGAATGGAACACTTAGCAC
>MU225425.1:1767245-1779528 GCA_018584345.1 Thuja plicata
ATGGGTTCATGTGAACCACTACTCATGAATTATGGGTCAATGAGTTTGACTCAAAAACTACACAGTTGAATCCTGATAGCAATATCACAATTTGACTTGCTGTGGAAAAATATATCCTACTTATCAAACAAATATATTTTTTTCACAAAAGAAAAGAGCACACTTTATTGTTTTGTAGGTTCATATGGACTGTACACTTGCTATGCGTGTTTTGACATCATCACCCCAACTTAGCAATATCCCCTTAATTTAACAAGTCTCTATATTTAGTACTCTCACTAAATTTGGTGGTAGAATCTTGGAAGATTCCAAGGAATATTTTGATAGGTGAAATTTATTCTAATAGGGGCATTTTTTCCCAGCAAAGGGAATATTCCCATAAAATATTGTTGGCATTAGCATGGTTTCATTCTAATGTGATCATACATATGCAACCTAAACTCTCCTTCAAGCCTCCTTTTTGCATTTTGACTCACCTTTAATTTTTTTTCCATAATTTGAGCATACAAACTCAAAATTGCACAAGTGAGACATTGTCAAAAAGTTGGTTCTAGTGCCAATCTAGTGGTGGTGATAATTTTGCTAGATTGTTCACATATTTTTTGTACCAAGCATATGAAGTAAAATGTTCTATTTTGATCTTCTGGGGCTATAATCCATGTATTCAAAATCTATTTTCAAAAACCAGATATCATTAGAAGGTTGGTTTTGTACTCTGCTTAGATCTTCCATCCATTTTTCTAGAATTTACATCAAGTGCATAGTGGTCTTAGATTTGTTCATTTCTTCAATTTTTTATTTCTCATCTTATAGAGTTACACAAGAGTTCATTTTTCTTGTTATGACAGATTAGAATCATCCTGCTTCATATTCACATCTTTCCCTAACCTTTGTCTAATTTGAAAACCAATTCTAATGTAGGAACCTATTGTGAAACTCACACCCCATAATTATAACACTTGGAAATGGGAAATGACCAGATACCTTCAATCCAAGGGTTTATGGTATTTTCTCAAAGAGACCCCACCTAATTGGACATGATAGTTTGAGATTCTTCAATGTAGGGATAAGATGGATTAAGCTATGGGTTTGATTTACCTACATGTTTCATACGGTCTCCATGTACATATTGATTCTTGCACCACTCCTAGGGCTATGTCGGTCAAATTCCATGACATCTTTTAGGTCATCAATGATTTTTGTGTATACAGCCTAAGACATATTTGACATCATTGGCACATGATTCCTTTCCCCCCATTGAGGAATTTCTAGAGAAGTTCAAATCCATAAAATTACCTTTGTAGGGTTGTGGCAATGATAAGACAAACAAGAAGTGCATCTTTATAATTTTTTTGAGGCTTCCAAGGCATTTCAAATTGTTTTCTTCGTCATTTTATTCCACCATAGATGCCTTAGAAGATTCCCACACTATGCCTTCATTTGAGTTATTTTGGTGAGTGCCTAACACATGAGTAGACAAAGTCAATACAGTTAGATTCAATCACTGGGCCCAAATTTAAGGCATTGGTTACTCAATCATCTATAGAGAAATAGAATTTTAATCCAAAATAGAAGCAGAAGCACAAGATTTTACAATCTACTCAACTAAATTCACAATCACATGGACATGATTGGTCCTTCCACCTCTTCCAAGAGGTATTCATCTAGGAAGGACAAGCCTAAGTGTGCTTATTGCACCAAGAAAGGACATGAAGGACATCATTGTTAAGTGAAGCAGATAGATGAGCTAAAATATCTTTAGAAGAATCTTATTCAACCGCCTTCATCTAGAGGATCCTCTTCTACCACTTCAATACCTACACATTTTTTGTCAAGTTCTATGACATTTGATGAAGATAATAATAAAGGTCAAGCTCTCTTTGCATCAACACACACTCAGTCTAGCAGGTGACTTTCTTGATTCAGGAGCTTCTCATTATGTGACATTATCTAAGGGTATGTTATCTATTTTTTTAGCATTGTACATTTCCACATATTTTGATGGGTAATAAAATTTACATGAGTTTTACTAGGTGTGGTTATATTGAGGTTGATGACAACATATTCAATGATGTTCTTTGTACCCCTTCACTATATTCCAACCTCCTTTCCATTTACCATATTACTCATAGTGGGAAGGGAAAGAAAATTAAGTTCACCCTTGATTTAATGCTCATTTTACATCAATACAGTGAAGAGATCATACAATTTACACAACTAATCATGGATCATGAATATATGAGTTCTCTCATTTCACTCCCTTTAAGCATGCAATTTATTTAACTGGTCCTAGGTCTTATGCATCTCATGTGGATCAGATATCTAAAGAGAGGTTTGGTCACTTTAACCTCTTTGTATTCCAATCATCCACCAAGGTTCCTTAGAATTATATTATACCTCCATCTCCACCTCTTGTTTCTTCATATATTGGTTCAGTTCAAGTGTTTGATTGTTCCCTTTTTTCTGTGGGATGTATATTTTCCAAACGTTACAACACTATTTGATACATCACACACTCAAGACATTGCAAAGTTTTTTAATACATCATATACCCCATACATTAGTGAAATTCTTAAGGATCTTCACTTCCTCTTTGATGACAATTTGAGTATTATTGTCATCCCATCTTCAATGCCTTCAGAGGTTGTTCATCGGGTACCTTCACAAGTGTTTGGATTTTATTTAGTTGATTTGGAATCTTTTGATTCAAACATGTGGGCAATTGAGAAATATTCCATGCCACATATCACAAGACTATTCCTTCCATCTCCTTTCATGGAGTTTCTTCTACCTTGTCCATTGGATGTGTTTCTTCCTAGGGGGAGGAGTGTGGCTTTTTTCTCTTGGACCTTCATTAGCAATATTTGTCCTTGAGCCTACATCTTTAGCATTGGAGCTTCTTTATTGCGGGGGGGGGGGGGGANGGGGTATATTATCTCTTCCCTTCTCTTTTATGGATGGATTTTGATTGTACTTACGTGACTAATTCAATACTTGGGGGGACATTAGGAGTCCTTCATGATTAGTCAGATGTACTCTTTTTAATTTTATTTTTCTCTTTTGGAGAGGTTTTTTTTTCCCACTGGGCTTTTCTCCTTTTCTCTGTTTATGAGAGTTGCATTGGTTTGTACATGGGTACCTAATCAGGCCTTTAGTTTTTAGAACCCATTATTGCATTTCATGTAGAGGTTTTTACTTCTCCATAAGTTCCACTTAAGGGGGGTATTAGAGCATGCATATGGGTTTCTCATACGTATATTTGTTGCATCCTACAAATTTTATATTGTTGCATTAAATAATTTTACATATGCTCATGCATAAGTGATAACATATTTGCACATGCATGCCTAGCTTAAGTTCACTGACAACTGGTTTAGTTTCAAGCCTAATTTAGCCCAGTTGAGCTTTAGTTTTCTTTTTAGCTTTTTTTCTATTATTAAGGCTAGTGTTTTCTATAAAAAAATAATTCATCTATGCATTGTGATTCATCTCATTATAGTCCAATATTATTTTGTACAATTAATAAAGAATTATTAGGTTGTATTGAGAAAATTATCTTGCTCAATTTCTCTTTGTGACAAGTGTTGTTCTTGCAAATGATTCTTAGCTTGTGGGTTGAAATAATCATCAACTCCTATAAGACTACATAGAACAACTACCTTCACTTGGTGGTGTTGTTTATGGTGTTTTATAAGCATTCGAGTAAGTGAACTAATTGATGATTTTTTGGGTTGGATCTATTTATACCTAGGAACAACCAACCACATAAACTATTGCTACTATTGGTTTTGTCTCTACTAGTGGTTAAGGATTACGATCCCTGATTTTTATTTAGATCTAACCAAGCAATTTATTGAGCATATTCTTTTTATGACTAAAAGTGGCAAAGACATCACACCTCTTTACATTGCACATCTCTCCTTAATTAATGAGAGAGCACATATGTTATATCAAGGATGTAATAAAATTCAAAATTGTCCAGCCCTTTTTATACAAAATACCACTCAATTTTCTTGAAAAGTTGCATACTACCTCCTTGTTTGCCACATTTTCAAGATTGTTCTTTACTTCACCTTGTATGGTGCCTTGTCTGACCTTCCATTTCCATGGTCATTTCCCATTCTATCACTTGATTTTGTGTCATATCAACACCTGGGTGAACCCACAACAATGGGTTACACTTTTTGGGCAAACTTGACATTGAAGTGAGCATTTTCGACCCGATCTTCACCTTCTAACACTTATAACAACTAAACCATTAAAATTTTTGAAGATGAAGCAAACTAAGGATTGTGAGATTTTTTGAGTAGACTATAAATATATTTTTAAAAATTAGAAATAAATTGTGCATATTTTTACATAAATTTTAATAACTTACTTTAATATTAATCGACATTTTTCAAAAGTGATGTTTAAGTCATCATGCATAAAATTTTTTATAGAAAGAATAAAATTCTAATTTTTAAAAAATAGATAGGTCATGCCAAAATCTAGTGTATGGATATATTTTATATTTTTTTAGTTGATTTTTGAAGTTAGGGTAAGTTCTAATTTGGACAGAGGTGTATGTCATCATGCATAACTCTTTTGTAAAGTAAAGAAGTTGTATGTTATAATTTTGATAGCGTAGAGTCACTCCCTTGCAAGTATGATTTAAAACTACAGGGTTTGTATCCAAGGGGTTCAATCTAAGAGGGTTTGATTTAACCCTCTTTAATTAAGTCCTCCAAATAGTACCTCTCAAGGCTTAAATCATTATGGGTGATCCCACAATAGAGGGTGTTGGTGCTCAAATCAACAGATTGGATTTCCTATGGACTTGCCAATCCAATGATGGGAAACCCAAGTGATTTGGCCAACTAACAAGTTTAACCTTGGGGTAAGGTTGAAACTTCTGCAATTCTAGCTCTGCAGAACCAAGGCTGGTAGGCCTATACCTTATCCTTTAAGGATTTTTATAGCAGATAATAAGCACTATAAATCTCTCCTTCACAAGTATGGCAAGTTACTTTGAAAGAAACCAAATTGTGATCAATTGAATATAACTATAAAACTGAATTCTTTGTGAGAATAAAAGGGATGTTTTGTAGATGTGAATATATAAATGAAGGAATTTTAGAATCTCTCAACAACATGAAACAATGAATCAAATGTCTATATTTAATAACAATTAGATCAGTGCCTGTATCAACTTGGGTAATAGAGTCAATCCAACATTCAATCCTATGTACAACTTTGCAAGACAGTATTCAACCATCAACTATCTGACTGCTTTAGATGCAGAGAAGATTAAGGTCTGTATTATATCCTTGTTAGTTCAAATGAGTTTAACTCCTATGGTTGGGAGACCATACGAACAAGAAGCCAAAAACAAATTAAGTTATCACACACTTCTTGATATTCAAACAATGATATGAGACAATAACTCTTCTGCATAAGCAACTCAAAGACAACAATTGACATTCCTTCAATAATTGCAAAGGACTAACTGAACGTGGTTAAAACCTTGAACCAAGATAGATAGAAAACACTTATCTTTTATTGATTATCAAAAATAGGTACATAAGAATCCATGCCTAGTTGTGATCAAAACTAAAACTATCTAAAATTAAAAATATCAATCCAGACTGTCCTGGAGACATCCCTTTGCAATGTTCCTGGTACCCTTATTTATATGTGTTTGAAAGGATGCAAAACAAGCTTTAGAGCATTGCAACGGTTCATCTCCAACTAAACCTAATCCCTATGATCAACAACTAAACAGTCAGAAATATAATTGAGGAATGAATTATCATCCTTCAGAAATAGTTATCGACCAAAGCGATAATAAAATCATAATAGTTTATTAAGAATCTATTATGAATCTTTGATAATATCTTTAACTTCTGCAAGGTAGATTAATGGTCATTTTCATGCCTTTGGTCTTTCATTTTCATTCTAGATTGCTTCATTTTCATCTTATCACCTGTGAAAACCCTACATGTAGACAATGTCGACGTATCAAATATTCATCAAAACCCTCGGTCGACAAAATAATAATATAAAAACATATAAAGAAAAATAAAATCCAAGTCATCAGTGCCACTGGGGCATTTTTGTCCTTTATATCTAGTCATAGATATGTGGCATGTTCTCGCAATGCCTTGGTGGATAACCATCATGCATCTTTCCATCATGGGTAAACGTCGATCGTAGATCAAACGTGAACATCATCGTTGATCCCTTAACTCACCTAGTCTTTAATTTAACTTTGATTTATTTCCAGTGACCTCATGACTGTGTAGTCTCATGATCTCTAATCTTTCATCTTAACCATGGTTCTGTTCAGAGACTTGGTGACAGCATCTTTATCTCTTAATCGCTGAATGATTTTGACTTTTCAAACTTCATCCGACGATCACCCGACTACCGTAGATCTTCATATTTAATCGTTCAGTCTCTCAGTGGGGCCGGGACATGTGTTGATCAGGCGTAATGGCTTATATGTTATATATCGATCACTTTATCATTAAGTGATTACGCAAGCCATCCGATCAAAACTTAACATGTCTGCTCTTTACTTTAACCCATGGTTTTATCTTTAAACTGTACTTTGACCTCAGGTTTTCTTCAGAGATTTGGCGACTGAGTGGTCTCATAGTCTTGAGAACTTTGTTCTAACTTTGATTACATTATGAGACTATGCGACTGAAAGGATTTCAGCTCTACTCCAATCAAACTAGAGTTATGGCGATGGTTACAAATTTACACCAGTCTCAAAGTTGCTTGAGGATTTTGTTAACCCGTAGTTTATCTTGAGACTTAGAGACTGTCATACGATTAACTTTGCATCCATGGCTCTGATTTAATCCCTGTCCAAGTCATAAAATATATTAAAAAATTAATCCCAGACAGCGAAAAGAGCCTAATGGCTATATTTATGAATTTCAAATATTACAAAGGCCGTTCAAATATGAAGCTTAGCAGATTTAATCAGAAAAATACAGGGAATTAGATAAGACAAATGCATATGCAGAACAATTTCAATAATAAACCATAAAAAGAAGAAGGAACATAAGCATAAATCAGAATATAAATTGCAAAAGACATTTCCCTTAATAATTTAGCCATTCAAATTTGACTGAGAATTTGGGTTCCACCAGAGGGTTACACTTTTTGGCCAAACTTAACATTGATTTCAATATTTTGAACTAAATTTTCACTTTGTGCTAATGTCAAGTCCTAATTATAAATTGGGGTTTTGTTAGTTGTTCAAGGAAATGACATAACAATAAACTATCAATGGAAAATTATTGATTTGATTACTTGGTGTTTGTAATTTCCATTAGTGCAACACATATTTTGTTGGGAAAATGGTGTCTTACCACATTAGGGCTTATTAACATGAATTTTTAGGATCTATCCATACATTTTCACTCAGGAGGAAGGATAAAGGAACTAAGAGGTGGTCATTGCCACAATAGTGTGTCCCACTTTTGGGACATCTTGATTTTTTGCCGAAATCACAAATTTTTTTGAAAATTAAATAGTTTACGCCTTGATGGGTTCCATCTAAATAATTTTAGTTAAAGATGGTTAGATCAAACCCATTTTTATGTAACCCATCTAGCCTTAAAGTATACATGTAATGAAATCTCCTTTGCACCTATCAAAATGTTCTCAATAAACCACTTTTGCTTTACCCTTTAGGGAATACGAGAAATCGTTTAAAACTTATATTTTAAAGTATATTAACCTTATTATAAGTTTTCCAAAAATATAATTGTGAATGTATTTAATTTAATATTATATTTATTTATTATTTATTATGAATGTGTTTTTCACCAAACATCGAGATCTTTGTTTCACACATGTAAAAATATATAAAAATAGAGAAAAAATCTAAAGATAGATTTTCCTCTAGGTATTGATGATCTTATTTCAACCAAAAATGTTATTTTAGATGAATTAAAAAATACACAATACCAAAGTAACTTATGTCTAAATTAGAGATAATATCATTTGAAATGGTTATAAAAAACATGCAACAAAAAATGTGAAAAAACATTCATGCGTTCAATATCAATGTTACAACTCTATGTTTAAAAATTTATAATTGCATCCTTCGAGCAAACAAAGTTATGTTATATAATAGTAATGCCACTTTTTTTTAAAAAAATATTGGTAACTATATAAAATAAGTTATTAAAAGCTATGTAAAAAAGCTCAAAAAAAATAATTCTTAAAATTGTATAATATAGAGACAAAATCTCAAAAATACTAGTTCATGTCATCTTTGAATTCTTAATGGTATAGTTGTTATAGGTGTAAAGTAAAAATTTGGGGGAAAATGCTATTTTCATTATTCTAATTTGACAAAAAGTGGGACAAACTATTGTGGGTTGACCCATGTTTGCATGCCAACTCTTCACAAATGGTAAGATCCCATCAAATGTAAATGATACTTAACAAGGTAATAGATTAGAATGTGGCCTAACTATTTTCATTATAAGTATATCACTCAAAAGCTTCTATAATATTTAACCTACAAGCAATTGCAAATAAGCACTTCATAGCTTTTGGAGAGATGCTAAAAGGAATGTCTCCTAAAAGAGATTATGTTAAAGAGTTGTATCTCTAAAATAATTTAGATAAGAACTAACTTCTTATCGATGAAGTTGTGAGTGGTTCTTGAGTTTATCATGTTGTTATTCTTTCTCTTTTAATGAAACTCACTACCTTGTGATTTTGTGAAGTGGTACTTCTAAAGAGTTCATTATAAGAAATGATTGGTTGGGGGCCTCTTGATTCCTCTAGATTTCTTCTTTCTCATTCAAACATTCAATGTAGACCAACTTATTTTTAACACACTTATGTTCTCTATTATGTTTGTTATCATATTCAAAACACAACCATTTTGTTTATTGAATTTTATTGGGTGTTGAACCGGGGGGGGGGGGGGTGAATTAGCACATACANGGGGGGGGGGGGGTTGAATTAGCACATACAAAAACTTAATAATTTTGCCACAATTCTTAGAAACTATTATTAATCCAACTAACCATAAATAAAAGATATAGCAGTGATAACGCATACACATGAACACTGGATTTACTAGGAAAACCCAAGATGAAAAAAACCATAGTGAGAAATATACTCCCTATATGCAAATACTTAATTACAAAGTTTTAGGCCAGAGGCCAAGGAACCCACTATTCATGTTTATTTAGGTGCATTTCCAAGAATCTAAATAATCCTCAAGAAAATAACAAAAATATATCTCCATAAATCTGCAAAAGAAACTAACTACTTCCCAGCAAACATAGTGAAAGAATGAAAATAAGATCTCATGATCTGTTGCAGTGACCTCTTTGTTTGATTCAACAATTTATAACATTGTTCTGATTTATTTGCATGGTATTCACCTTCACACTTGATTCACACATAGTTCACAATTACCTCACTCTCACTCCTACTCATCTCATCTTTTTTTTGTCCAAATATGTAGAGATTTGTCTATTAGAAATGCCAACAAGGTTGGCCAAAATAATACAAGGATCGTCAATACGAGGTCATCCATCTTGAGCATAAATATTTATTATGGTCCACCCCAGGATATAAAGGGGACCTAAAAACATCATAAAAATTCTTTCTTTAAATAATATAATTCATCCACATGCATTACACATTCTCCAAGGCCAATCCAAAGGTAACGTGTAAAAAGGCATTAAAAACAAGTTAGAAGCCAACTCAAAAATACTCTTCAAAATATATAGCTGTATTTGAAGCATGAGATGCCTTAGTAAAATCATCATAAGCCTCTTAATTCTTTCCTTAACCTATATCAATACCAATAATACTCAAATCCAGTCACCACAAATGGTTGAGTTGGCCATAAGCCAACATAGACAACAAAATAGCATTTGTGAGAACAAATATTCACCTACAAAGAAAACCATCAAAGGTATATGAATTGAAACACTGTACAAATCATTTGACCAATTTCACCAAATCAAAAACCCTAAAATTCCAAAGCAGAGCAATGCAAGTCATTCTTTGAGCATGTAAAAAGCTTCTTGACTACCAACCTTACTGTCAGCCAAATAACACATCACATCTCTATCAAATGATTAGCTGGGAATTTGAAAACATGATACTCACACATTTTAGTCATTATAAATAGAGCCACAATTTTACACTATCTCATGTGGAAGAATGCAAATTATTATCTCATAAGGTCTTCAAATACTCTTCCTTCATATTCTTTCCTATCATACTTCTATCTTTTGGATATACTATACATTGTCTGTGTACAATCATTAGAATCTCTAAACACTCAATTCCACACATCAATAATCATACTTCAAATATTATTCATCAATCATGCAGTAGTCAATAGTTTTTCAAATCTTATTCATCAATCAATGTCATAGCCTCAACAACTGGTCTTCAAATCTTCTACACCAGTCAATGTCATAGCCTCGAAAACTTTCCAACTTTAGCAAGCTAACATCAATGCCACACTATAGGTTGACATCTATGACAACATATACCATAATGATAGAAATATCCCCATTTTTCATTGATGGAAAATACAACGACAACCTTTATAAACTTCCTTCTCGCCCTTTGACATTAAGGGAAAAGGGTGCAAAGGTTTATCTCTCTTTGATTCTACAAGAAATAACCTCAATTTCTTCCCCTATCAAGAAAATCAACTTATTGTACTCCATTTCTACAACCTTCCACCTGCATTTTTCCCCTTGAGAGCAACAATATCATCATTCTAGGAGACAAAGGATAGGCAATTGTTCTCCCACTAGAAATATGCACTCCCCTTATGCATCTAGTTTGAAAAAGGAGGGGTGATAAAGCCCAAATTCCATCTAAGATACTCAAAAAGTATCCTTAGCTAGATCTTTAGTGAAAATATTTGCAATTTATTCCTTAGTAGGCACATATTCCAACTTAACTTATTTCTCAACAACTTTCTCCTGTAATAAATGATATCAGATAGAGATGTATTTTATCTTTGAATGCATCATTGGATTCTTGGAGATATTAACGACACTTGTTTTATCACACATTATTGGAATTATTTCATAAAAAACTACTTTCACTTCTTCAAGTGTCTGCTTTATCCAAATTATATGAGTACAACAAGATAGTGTTGCAATACATCCTGCCTCTGTAGTGGATCTAGTGAAACCGAATCTTGTTTCTTGCTCATATAAGAGACCAACTTGTCTTCTAAAAATAATGCTCCACTACTAGTACTTCTTCTATCATCTACACATCATATGCAATCATCATCATTAAAAGATTTTAGCGAGAAGTCACAATCTCTTATGTACCATAAGCCAAAGCTTAGAGTACCTTCCAAGTTTCTAAACATCATTTTCACTGCCACTTCATGAGATTATCTTGGATTTGATTGATATCTGTTAACTAAGTAGACTACATGCATAATATATGGTATTCAAGTAGTTAAGTGTACTAGTTCACCAATATTAGATCTGTACAACTTCTAATCAACCTTTGGAGATTCATCATCCTTGCTCAACCAACACCCATTAGCCATAGAATTTGTCACTAGTTTGGACTCCTCCATTCCAAATTTCTTTAGAAATTATTTGATTTACTTGTTCTAAGAAATAAAAATACCATCTTCCTTTTGCATAACTTTGTTGAGCCGCTATTGCAACAAATATATGTCTAGTTTTGCATACTAAGCCCTAGGAGCTTGCTTGAGTCCATAAAACACTTTCTTGAGTCTACAAACCATATCTGAATCTTGTGAGAATTGAAAACCATTTGGTTGTCTATGTAGGCTTCTTCTTCAAGTTCTCCATTAAAAAATGTAGAATTAACATCCATTTAATAAACCTTTAAATTTTTGTATGCAACAAAAGCCAAAAATATTGTAATAGCTTCCATTCTAGCTACAACAATTTTTTTTTCTAAAATCAATTCCTTTAACTTGAGTATAGTCTTTACATACTAATCTTGCTTTGTTTTTGGTAACTTTTCCATCTTCATTTAGCTTGTTCTAGAATACCCACTTAGTGTTAGAATGAATTTAGAATAACTGAGAGGGGAGGGGTGAATCAGTTATCCTCAGGTCTAGATGTAGCAAATAAATTTTTTTTGTACTTCAGATCTACTCGACAGCAGTAGCATAAATCAACAACTTAATCATGCAGTTTACTGTCAATTGAAATTATCTTGTAGAAACATAACAGTAAAGAAAACCATAAGCATTCACACAAGTTGACACAAGTATTTAACGTGGAAACCCAATATG
>MU225425.1:1806814-1842646 GCA_018584345.1 Thuja plicata
TAGGAATTAATTATTTAAACAATGAAATTGCTTTTTAATAATTAGGGGACTATAGCCATTTTAATTAAATTAAATAGGC
Source organism: Thuja plicata (assembly GCA_018584345.1). Taxonomy (NCBI): domain Eukaryota; kingdom Viridiplantae; phylum Streptophyta; class Pinopsida; order Cupressales; family Cupressaceae; genus Thuja; species Thuja plicata. Next base: position 1,806,894 of record MU225425.1, read on the forward strand.
TAGGGGAATGGGTTAATTGCAAGTGGATATTTGATTTAGGGATTTATTAATTCCTTTATAATTAAATACTATAGCCATATTTGATTTTGGTTATATTTGATTGGTCGAAATTGATTTAAATTGTATGGCTATAATAGTTAATATAAATCAGTGATAAAAATCACCTAGGACATTAAATTGATTTAAAGAATTATGCCAAGTAGTAACAGGGTCATTTAGACATAATCGAGGGTATGATCACACTTAGGGAAAATAGGGTCCATAGTTAGAACAGACCAAATTTAGGTGGCTACACCTGCCATTTCCCAGTTTCCATCTCTCCCTTTTTTATTAGCTCTTTACCTCTGCAGATACTATTCCATATAAAGGATCCATTAACTTCCTGAGGGTTATTAAGCATGTCCTCAAGAGAGTGGATATGGTATTTTCTTTTCAGAATAGAGTTTCATTCCTTTTCTTCCTCCAAGATTCTCCAGCACTGTTTAGCCATAAGAGCCTTATTAGTGTTCTTTATGCTTCTGATCCCCAATCCTCCCCGTTTCTTAGGTTTACAAACCACCTCCCAAGCATATTCATAAATTAATGTTTTCTTATAAAATAATAATAAATAGGCATATGTACACATAGGCATATGGGTGTACACATATGCATATGTTCGTATATATACAAAGATAAGAATTAAATAATTATATGTATTTATAATTTATTAAACAATATTATTATAAGATTAAATGGAAATATGAAAGTAATTATCAACTTATTAAGTTTTACCTTAAGAGAAATTCCTTGATGGCTAGGGTAAATAAAAGTAAAATAAGAGATAGTAATTTTACATATATTTCGTGTTAAAGATAATCTCGGTAATCTTTACTAAAGTAAATAAATTAAATTATAGGAAACTATGCGTGAATATGTGCAATTAATGAATAAATTATATTTAAGATAATATAGTTTTAAACTACCAACTGTGTGTGCAAATTTGTGCTCTGGATATATGTGACACACACTTCAACAAGTCATTATATGATTAATCGATGAAAGCATTGACTAAGAAAAGAATAGAAAATTGACTTAAGTCGACTTGTTGCCTTCTAGTAGGCAGGAGTGTAGATTTGCTCTTAGGTCATCACAAATCTAGTGACTATAGACCTGTTCTAATGAAGGATTTAAGAAGATGAATTAATCTATATGATATGCAAATGCAAGTTGTTAATCCAAAGATTAGCTATGATAGATTTTAAGAACCCAAAATGAAATGTGATCCTAGATTATGAATTGAATGCTTTTTAAACAAGATGAAGTAATCTAAAATGCTAAACAAGACAATATGATAAATGCTTGAATGCTTGATTCCTGAATAAAAACCTGCATAATAACAATACTCAAAATTTAGATCCTTTGTGAGGGAGTGAAACTCACTTTTATGGAAAATCTCTCTCGAATCGACAATTGAGAATGAAAGTTGAAGAATGAACAAGATTGAACTTGAGGAAGCACAATCCACGTGCATAAAGAATGATTGGTTGAGAGAGTCATTTGACTGAACTGATCGATCAGTCATTTAGGAAACTTCTAAAATTAGTTTTTAGTTAACTGGATTATTTCCAAAATGAAAAATAGAAAAGAAATAGTTAACTGAACAAGACAAATTTATTTCTATTTTGATGTTTAGTTGACTGAAATGATGACAAGATGCATTTTTAAAGATTTAAATTGATTTAAATGCACTTTTTATTCAAATTTATTAATTTAATTCCTTTTTGAATTTAATTTATAATTTAGTAATTTATTTAATCAACATTAATTAAATAAATAACATAATGTTTATTTGTCAATGCTTTGAGATTTTAGGAGTTAATTAATTAATCAAGTGCGATGATAGATTGGGACCCATTTCGGTTTAGGTCATTAGGGACGATAAAATTACCTCGGGTTAGGACTTGAGATAATCAAGATTAGGGTTTTCTTGATTAAATATCGAGATTGGGGGTCTAGGGTTTTGATGACCATTTTTAGGTCATTACATTTCCCCCTCTTTGAATTGATGTTCTTTCAGCACATTGACTCAAAGACCTATTAGCGATGAGATGAAGAATAGTTTGATTTGAAGCGATGAAACCATTCTTTCAAAGAAGATTGACTCCAAGCTTGACTAGACGAATATCGATCAAAAGATATAAAATAGAAAGCTCAATTGGATTTGAAGTGATGAAATTGAACATCTGTCAGAAAATCTTAAACATTTTGGATTGGTTCGAATGAATAACCAATTTGATTTGAAGTGATGAAACTGATTACCGTTAAGAGATTGAAAAGAAAAATTGACTTGATTTGAAGCGATAAAGCCAATTTGATCAATGTATCTGGTTTCAATCATGGATGACCTGTATAAGATTGATCTATCTGGTTTTGAGTATATCCATTATTATATAAGATGATTGATTAGGTTTCTTTTGATTAAAGATAAATCTCAACTTGATTTGATGCGATGAAGATGAGATGCCCCAAGTGATGAGGTCTTGATTGATGATGTGATCACTGATTTGTTGATGTCCTGATCCTTCCCCCTTAGGAACGAAATGGAAATATGGCTAGGTACCCCAGTGATCAAAAGAAATTCAATTGATTAAAGTGATGTTGGAAGAAACTGATCTGATTTGGAAGAGGTTGCAAGCATTAAGGACCCAATTTGCACTTGTTTCAAGGCCCTTTTGACCAAATTTGACCAAAATTTAGTTCACAGATTGCTTGGAAGAAAATCATGAGAGATTTCCATTGGTTCAAAGTTCAAAAGATTGATTGTGGAAGTGGTCAACTACAGTTGACTAGAAAGTCAAGTATCAAATTTAACAAGTAAAACAATCTCATATTTCAATTTTGATCCTGAAAATGGAATTAGGACAATTGAATTATCCATATGATATGATATGTTGCTAATCATATGATACATGTATATGATATTCCAAAGCACAAGTACTTAATCGTGTCTCAGTATTCAACATGCAACTTGAACACTTGGCAGAAGAAAGATTGATAGAGCCAAGCTTTAGATCCTCGTATTAGAGAGAGAGATAAAGAGATTATGCAATTTTAACACCATGCAACTACAAATGCAATAACTAGCATGAATGCAACCTAGGACTTAGTCACTAGATTTGGGTTTGAAAATTTTCATCATTGAGCATTTGGGACATCAGAGTTGATACAACCCTTATTGGTGCCACTACCATCATAAGGATATGAATATGAATTTCATCAGACAAAATGTGGGAAACCAATGTAACCATCGAGGCACAAAAGCCAAGATGACCTGAACATTGTTTCCAGTTGATATTGTAAGGGTACTCCAATATCAAGGCATTCAAAGCCAAGATAACCATGAGTGAAATCTTGCGTAAACAAGCAGATAAATAATAGTCAAGGAGATAGTTCCAACCTCACCTTGTTGTGCAAGTAAACCGAGTCAAGGGATGTGAGGTTGTTCCACCTTAATGTGGGAGATGTTATCACATACACCCAATTTAGTTGACGTTTTAGGATCATTGGGACCACACCCGCAAGTGGTACATAAAGAAAATTTTAGCAAAAATCAATGAGAATAGACAACACACAAAGAGAAGTTCAGCATACTTCAACTAGTTTCAAAGTTTTCAAATGTGTACATGTATGAGGTATTGAGAAACATCATTGTGCTTGTGGGTGCATTGTGTTTGATTGTGATCAATCTATTTTTCAAAGGTTATGTCACATTATCTAATGTGCGTTGAGAAACACAGATGTGTCCAAATAGGTAGTGTTAAGAAACAATGTTGATTAAGGTGTTAAGAAACATCGATGCATCAGTATCAAACTATCATTCATAAATGAATAAGAAATGACTCTGGTTTTGGTTCAAAGATGTGAAAAAATGTGGGGACCTTTCCCCCTATTAATGAATCCCAACAAAAGATGACTAACTTGACTCATACTACTGGGACAAAGCCGATTTGATTTCCCCCAGACTATGACTCTAGACCAGTTTCAAAGCTAGGGTATAAAAAAGTAAACTAAGAGATAGTAAATTTACATATATTTTATGTTAAAGATAATCTCGGTAATCTTTACTAAAGTAAATAAATTAAATTATAGGAAACTATGCGTGAATACTTATAATTAATGAATAAATTATATTTAAGATAATATAGTTCTAAACTATTAACCAACCTTTGGTTACGAATGGTTGCAATAGTTGGAATTTCCCACGCAACTAGTCTTGTAAGATACTTATGAGAGGAGTTTGGAAAGGAGTAGGAGGTTGGTAGTAAAAACATAATAGAATTTCATAGAAGACACTTTAGTCATTTTTTGTAGGGATCAATATATTTTCTCTGTAGTTGCATTGTGGGAGTATTGTTTGTATCCGGGGAAGTTTTCATGCTTGAGGAGCCCGAAGGAGGTCAGAGAGTTGGCTAGAGTGATTTAGGAATTCTCCCTCAATGGGTTCTCCGCAGGACTCCAGGTAGGATTTATTCTGGAAGGAGATCCTTCATATGTGCTTGCTATATTCATGTGTGTGTATTATTTTTTTGTTTTTCCTTTTCTGGATCATAGGAAACTTCTATGAGTGATTTTATAATTCTTTTTTCATAATATGTTTGAGTCTCATTTATGGAAATGATTCCTCAAAAGGAAAATTGCTATTTGAGATGTAGCTGAGTAAATTATTCTTTCTGTATGAACTATGATTATATCATATAATATTGAAAGATTTTTGCATTATCATTTTTTGATATTTTTTTTGTGTTATAAGATGCCCATAGGTCTTTAGGATTGAGTGGGATCAATTTGATAATGAACAATAGTTTATTTGTCTTATTCCTTCAGTTAGACCTATGTCAGATTCTGGTGACTTTGATAGGTTTATCCTAATGGGAGAATGGGTTAAAGGAGTGTTTTGTAAGGTAATCAAGGAGATATCAAATGATTCTTCCTCATATTCTTCTTCCCAATACCTCATTATGCCCATTTTTACCCGTAAGGTTGATCTGCAACTCATTGCCTCTAACCATGCACAATAATTGCCCAACTACGCAGTTCTGGGACCACCTATGTAGTTCTCATGACCAACTGCATAGGAGGGAGGCACAACTATGAAGGAAATCACCAACCATGCATTTTCAAGCCCCAATTATGTAAGAATAGGGACCAAATGCGCAGAAAGGCGTGTGAACTACGCAGGACTTCATCAGGGCCAATTTTAGGGTTTTTATGAGGTTCTATGTTGACCCAAGGTTGACCCAATTTGATGTTTGATTTTCTAGATAACTGATTTCTCTGGTTTTATTATGTATGGTTCATTTTGATTCCTTCTTAATTATTTTGGAGCATTCTGGAGGCGAGATTAGGGTTTAGGGTTGTCTAGTGGATGGGGGCAAATTGTATTTTCCTAAACCTTTAGAATTGATGATGTAGCACTTGTATATCTTAATGGTTACTGTATTATGTGTATATTTTGTTCTCATGATGCTTTTTGGGGGTAGGGAACCAAAGAACACTAGGTGAGTGGCTCATAGTGAGGGGTCAGGGCCCTAAGTGGCTAGTACTAGGGTAACCCACTATGGAGTTGTCTTAATCAAGTGAAAACACTAATAAACTAATGGGAATGGTATTTCATAATGCCTTTCCCATGATATTTTTGCTAGTACAAGCTAAGGGTGGGAGTGGGAGAAGGTGCCTATATGTTGGCACAATCGATCAACCTTATCCTCACGAAAGGTGTTCGATTCCGCATGTGCCTACTTGGGGGTTGGGCACCAGAGTGGCTAGTACCAGGGTAACCCAAGGGGTGAGGTCTATGCGATGACACTCACCTATAATTTAGCTTAGGGTCCCTACCAAAATGGTCATACCTATGGGGGTTTTAGGATTTTGTATTCCTTCAGTTTGATGTGCTTTGGGAAAGGTTATCACTACCTTAGGATTATCCTAGTTACTTCCTTATTGATGGACCTTGGTATTTATCTCCTAGCATGGGGGAGTGAACCTTTTTTGGATCCAAATGGTTTTGTGGTTAATATTTATTTATTGAGGTATTGCTCATGGTGATTCTGATGTTCCTTGTTCATGCTTCTTCTAGATTTTGCAGATGAAGGCTCTTCCTTGTAATAGTCATTTGTGATAAATGTAATGTATTCATAATGATGTAAATATAACCTCCTGAAATGAGATGAATGTTTTAAATCTTTGATTTACTTCAAATTTATGTAATGGGATGGGTATCTTTAGGGAAAATAATCTCTTTTAGTAATTTATATCTTTGATAAAGAAACAAAATATTTTATGTTCATGAAACTATTGAAAGTAAGATGGGATTATGATATATCATTATTATGTGAATAAAATGACATAAATTTATTAGAGGAAGGAATAATTCAACATTTTGATGTGTAAATACCTTATTATTCTGTATGAATGATTTACATGTATAAAAGTTGGATTTCAAAGGAAATGTTAAAAGTGTATATAACAATGTTCTCTTTACTTTAAATTGGTTTTATGGAAAGCTCACTATGTTAAAAGTTAATTCATGGATGAAGTGTTGAATAGACCCATTTAACATATATTTTATGTAATGCAATGAACCTAGAATTAGGATGTTAAGATATCTTTCATTTGATTTAGATAATGTTGTTAGTAGTCAACATTAGGGAACCTGGGAAGGATCTAGCTGTTTAACCCTTGTATATCAAGTTGATGTGTAATATCTCATGAAAAAAAAATTGCTTATTACTTTAGAGGTCTTTTGATTTGTCCTTTCAAGTTCCCTGGCAGGGCATGACACCTCTCATGTGAATATATGTATGTCCCTACTCATACCTTAGGATGAACTATTGAAAGTGTTGATCAAATGGTCCACTTGTCCCCATTTGGAGAATGATGCAATACAGGGGTGTTAAAAATATTGTATCATTAGGCCCATTAGGTTTTTTATAATTTTCTAAATGTTATGTGCAAATATAGAGGATTGGTTAGAGGAGATAGAAAAAACCTCCTATAAAATATGATACGTAAATTCTATATGTGAAAATGTATTGAATGAAATAAGATAAAGAATAATAATAGAATAATATTATTATTGTTTATAAAATTTTCTATATGCATTTGGCCAAATTCCTAACTCTATATTCTTCTATCGCATGCATAGTAGTATTTTGTCCTCAAATATGAGATTGTCGTCATCCTTGATGGCTAAAATAACACCTCATTATTTGTTTGATTTCCTTCCTCATCCTCTTATGAATGGCATTCTATTGTCCAATAATTTTTATTTTCCTTATCTTGGTCATTTGACCTACCATTCATGTTACATCTTATATGGATTTCTTTCTTTTCATCAATATCGAGTTTCTTCATATCTTCTCTAAAAAGACATTGAGAAACATAGTGTCATACTCTTCTACAATTGAAACATTTGAAGGGTAACTTACCTCTGTGTTTTATAGATCCTTTCTTTAGTATTCTAACAAAATTTGCATCTTCATCTAAATTAAAATCATCTTTAGTGCTTTGATTTACCTTGAAAGCTACATCTTTCTTCTCACATTGGTTATCCTCAAGTTCTAGCAGTGCAAATACAATGATTGCACCATATAGCTCCTCCAAAGTGTAATTTTCCACATCTTAACTTTGTTGAAAAGTGATCAACATGGTTTTGTAGGTCTTAGTCATTGTCCTCGTCATTGTCAACACCACCTCACTATCTTTAGAGGATCCGCCAGAGTCTCTAGTAGAGTGGACAATATCATTTACCTAATGTAGGTAATCTTCAATGTTCTCATCTTTTGACATCTTCAGGGTCTCAAAAGTGTGCTTCAGATTCTGCAAATTGGTATGCTTAATCTTTTTGTCTCCTTCATAAATACTACCAAGCTTCTCCCATACATCAAATATGGATTTACAACCCATGACTTTTAGAAATTATGAATCACCCAAGATAATGATAATTACATTTCCCGCCTTAAAATTATTATCATGTGCTTTAATTTATTCTTGATTGGTAAGTGTTCCTAATTCCAAAGGAACATAGTAAATTTTGATAGCATCAAGAATTCCATATGGCATAAAGAATCCATTCTTTCCTACTAGAAGGTATATCTCATTCCATCAAACTTAGGTAATTTGGTGCTATGTTCACTAGCCATTTCGATTTTTCCTCAAGAAATTAAGCTTCTCTAGAGAAACCTTCCACTAATACCAATTGTTTAACATTATTAGGTGTTGGGGGGGGGGGGGGGGGGGGGGGAANGGTGGGGGGTGAATCAAAAAATATAAAAAATTAACAATTTTGCCACAAATTTTAGCAACTATTATTAATCCAACTATCCATCAATAAAATATATGAAAATGATAATACGTACACATGAACACAAGATTTATGTAGAAAATACATGATGAGAAAAACCACAATAATTAATATACTCACTATATGACAATACTGAGTTATAAAGTTTAGGCCAGAAGCCAAGGAACTCATTGTTCCTATTGATTAAGGTGCATTCCCAAGGATACAACTAATCCTCAAGAAAATAATAACTATAGATGTCCAAAAAAATCAAAAGAAACTCACTTCTTTCCAACAAACATAGTGGAATAATGAAAACAAGATCTCCTGATCTGTTGTAGTGACCTCTCTATCTGATTCAATAATTTATACCTATGTTCTTCTTTATTCACATGATATTTACCTTCACACTTGATTCATACACTTCACAATTATCTTACTCTCCCTCCTAATAATTTCATCCTTTTTCTACCCAAATATATATAGATTTGTCCATTAGAAACATCAATAAGTTCAGCGAAAACAATATAAGAATTTCAATACAAGATTGACCACCTTGAGCACAAATATTTAATGTGGTCCACCCCAAGAGATAAATGGGACCCAAATCCATTATAAAAAGTCTTCCTCAAACAATATAATTCATCCACATGGATCACACCATTCTCCAAGGCCGATCCAAAGGTAACATGTAAAAATAAATAAAAAAATCAGTTACTAGTCGGCCCAAAAACACTCTCCAAAACATATAGTGCCGTCAAAAGCATGGCACATTATGATTCTATCATCATAAGCCTCTTAATTATTTCCTTGACCTATATCTAGACCAATAAAACTCAAATATAGTCATCATAAATAGTTGAGTTGACCATGAGCCAACACAAACAACAAAATAACATTTGTGACCAAAAAATAACATTTGTGGCAACAAAACAACATTTGTGACAACAAAATAACATTTGTGACAACAAATCTTCACCTGCGGAGAAAAACATCAAAATTTATCTAAACTGAACCAAGTCCACTAAACTAAAGACCTTGAAATTCCAAAGTGAAATATTGCAAGTAATTCTTTTAGCCTATCCAATCCTTTCTGATAGCCAACCTTAGTATTAGCCAAACAATACAACATATCTTTATAAAATGATTAGTTGAAGACATAAAAACATGATAGTGAAATATTCACAAAACTCAATCATTATAACTAGAGCCATAATTCTCTTTTATTTCATGAAAATAAATGCAAATAATTATCTCATAGGGCTTTTAAATAATCTTCCTTCATATTCTTGCATGTCATACTTCTATCTTCTGGATATACCATAAATTGTCTTAGTACAATCATTAGAATATCTAAACACTCAATTCCATGCATCAGTCATCATACTTCAAATCTTCTTCATTAATCATTCAACATTCAATAGTCTTTCCAATCTTCTTCATTAATCAATGTCATAGCTTCAACAACTAGTCTTCAAATATTATTCATCTATCAATGTCACAACCTCAACAACTTTCTAACTTCAAGAAGCTAACATCAATGCTACCACAAAGGTTGACATCAATGACAATGTAGAGCATAATGCTATAATTGTTATTTTTCCTTCAATTTATATAAGATTTAGTCTGGTAGGTCAAGGAACTAATTGTGTAGGACTCCTTCTATCTCTTATTTTTACAAACCCTTGCCTTTTATTGGCCCCATTTTGGTGTTCTCGATATTTCATGTTTTTTATTCTCATAGTAAAGTAGATCATAGGATTAGAAACAATTTTTTTTATCAAGGTAAAGGAGACAAGGAGACACCAAGCCCATGAGTGACTTAGGTCCACATCAAATCCAAAACCAAGGTAGAAGAAGAAACATTCAAAAAGAGAGGGAGAGAGAGATACATGACCAACTATCCTAGTAAGGTTTTGAATTACCATGGGTCATGAAGAGAAAATATTGCTACAAAATATGGAATTGATAGTCTATAAAGTTTTTTTTATACTAGTTAACCCATAAAAAAGTGATGCGCAAGTGAAGCATATTCCACTAGGAAATCCTCCTATATAGGATCAATCCTTAAGTAAAACATTATCTTTGAAAGGGATCGAGAAAAGAGAGACCAGTTCTAAGGAAAGAATAACCTCTAAAGGGATATATTGAATAATAAAAAGAGCATGACCTGTAATGTAAAGGATAATCCCAAGGAAATAATTGTCTCCTTATCCATATGCATAAGATATTTCATTGAATCACTTTGTATGTGTGTGCAATATGTGAAACAAGGAGCAAAGTGTATGCCCCCATGTTAAAGTGATTGAAAATGCCTTAATAGGAGCAATGAATTTAAAAGAACACACACACACCAACAAGAGATGTTTCCACTATGAGATTCCCCAAGAAAGGAAAAACCAAGGAAATGAAACACATGAGAAAGAGATCAAAAAAGGGATCTACTAACCCAAGGGTCTGTATGATCATATGATAACTCATGTATATCAAGAAACATATCAAAATGAATGACATAATCCACCAAAGGTAGTAGAACTATGAGTATGATGGAATAAGATCACATAAGAGATACAAAGAAGAGTTTTTTCGGGCTGACATTGCGGATACCAAAAAGAATGGTTTCTATCACTTTGTGTCATCCCGAATCAGACAACACAAAGGCACATTTACAAACAATAGCACATGCATGACATAACGTGTATACAAAATATAGAAGAAATGAGATACAAATCAAGGAATGTCATAAAAGGTTGATTTCTTTATCACCTTGTGCCAATGGAGAAAAAAAGGGTCGATTAAATAATTCTAAACAAAACATATAGAAAGAAACACATCACGAGGGAAGCACAACATGCCAAACAAAGACACAAAATAATCTACCATACAAGAGGAGCTAGTCAAGCATTTTGACTGCCCCCCATTTTGGTTGTTATCATTTAGGGAATATGGGCAACAAACAAGAGGTGCAATGTTGAGCATGGTGATGGAGCTATCACAACTTCCAAAAAAGGACCACACTCTAATGATGAGTTACTTTGCTTGTCACTACCAACGAGAAATAATTATTTTGCAAATCTAGTAGGTAAATAATGATTAACATCAATAATCTCATACATATCATCATAATCATTAGTATTAAAATCATTTTCATTAGAAACATCAAAATCAACATCATTAAGAGTATCTTCTTCATCCTAATGCATGACAATATAATCTCTAATATGAATAGAATCATCATGTTTATATAACTTCATCTTCTCTATATTAAATTACTCCATTGGGCTATGCATAGGTTGGTTAAAGGGAATCAAGGAATTTGATGGTGTCTGAGGGGAGGAAAGTTTTTGGGAAGAAAAATCATGGGCCCTAGCATGACATTTACAACGATGGTTACAGATACAATGTTTACCTTTGGTTTTGTTTGAGATTTTAATTATATTATGATCAATAAACATTGGGTAATTTTCTTCTTTAGGAGGAAGAAAAAAAGGAACCACACTAGGTTGAGAGATAAAAACTGAAGGACTTCTGTAAGATATAGGAGGTGGAACTGAAGCATAAATAGGAGGTATGGAAGGTGAAGGAAGGAATCAAAGTGTAGGGCAAGGAGATGGAACTATAGAATTTATATAATTACAAATATTTTGGTCTTTGAATTTTTTATAAGATACAAATAAATGATCTTGGATAGGTTGAATTGGCTGAGGCATTCTAGGCCAAAATAATTCAAAGTCAAAGTTCCCAAAAATGGCTAAAGGATGATAAGGAATATGGTTAATCATGATGATTTCTCCATTGTGGGGAAATTTTAAAAACTTATGGATAGGAGAGACAATAAATTTAATGAAAGTGAGCCAAGGAAGACCAAGTATAACTTGAAAATGATCAGATTTTGGGATGAAAATGAAGATAACATCTAAGGATTTCTTACCAACTTCAACATGGAATGTAATAGAACATAGATAGGACAAGTGAAACCATTGAAAGTTTTGATGATCACATATTATTTGTCATAAGAGTCACAATGGAGATGTTGTGTGAAAAGATGTTCTTTAGTTATAACATTCACCATGGAAGTAGGATCTATATGGACTCCATGAGAGGGAAGACCATTAATCTTTGCAACAACGTAAAGAGGACCATCAAGTATGTTAATAGTCTCATTAGGATCAAATATAATGCAAAGATTATGTTTTGGTTTAGGTTGGGGTTGATCAATAAGTATGAAAACATTGTTGGCCTTAGTACAATCATCATCATATTTAACAATAGTAGGAGGGTCAAAAAAATTGGTGGAAGAAGATAGCAAGGGATGGGTAGACTCACTAGTATTGGTAGAATGGGAAGTTAAGGGATTGGTATAGATTTGTAAATTTTGGTGGGAGGGAGAAACAATTTGTTTCCTTGATCATTAACACCTTGAATAGATATAGAATTAGAATCAATAAGGTCTTGAACAATAGATGCCAAACATAAACATTTCTTAGTATCATGATCAAGTTGACAATGGTATTAGAAAAAATCTTTTGGATCAAAGGATTTAGATGTTTGTTTGGATGGATAAATTGGTTTAATGGGAGTAAGTGTTAAAAAAATAGCACTAATCAAATTCAACATCACATTAGGCAAAGATTTGGAAAGAGGTGTAAAATTACGAGAAGTTTTAAAAATAGATGACAAATGAGCCACACCTTTGGATGTTGTCACTTGCACATTAATGTTGTTTGATGAATTGTCTATCTTGATAAAGCCCTTAGTTTTTGAAACTTTTGGAATGGATAGGATGTGGCATCACTCTTATCAACCATAACTATTGGAAGAATGTTCTCAAATTGACTCACTTGAAGTTGATAATTATGAAGCACTACACACAATTGAGTAAAGGAAGAGAATTTAGAAAGTAAAATGTTATCTCCAATGTCTTTCTATAAATTAGCAGTAAAAATACATTGAACATTAATATCAGACACATGATAAGAAATTTAAGCATGCAATGTTTAAATACACCAATGAAATCAGTCACTTTTTATTTCATGCCTTGTTTGCAATGCATTAAATCAATCAAAAAATCTTAGGACCAATATTGTTTTAAAATTGTTGAATGAAATCATTAGAAATTTTTTTTTAAAAGAATTGATAGAATAAGGAGGTAAATTCCAATACCATTGCAAGGAATTATATCTAAATGTTCTAGTAAAAAATTTAGCCATGCATTTATGGTCATGAGAGACGTCACTACACAATGTTTTAAATGTTTTTACATGAGTTAAGGGATCTGTTGATGGGACTTTGTGACCGGGTTCGCCAACATATGTAAGTTGTCTTCAGGTACCGGGGTATCGGCCAACTTTGCCTATAAAGGTTGTCTGAGGAAATTAGATTCCCCAGGCCTTCAAGAATGTGAGAGTCAGGTCTCAATAGTGTGGGAGCTTAGTTGGGAGTGTGACTATTTTGTTCAGGGGGATAGCTGGTTAGCTCAGCTCATCTTCTCTGGGGATTTAAGTAAGTGGGGTTTCCTGCAAGCATTCACTATCTTTACCAAATAAACTTCAAAATATCTTGCAGGGTTAGAAATATTTCATCTTCCTATAGTTATGTAAAACATTCAAAACATCAACCAAGCTCTAACATACTACACTAAATACCAAAGAAATACAGAACCATCAGTTCATATTTAATCAATAGTGAGGGAAAAGAAGGTCGTTAATCTACTTAAAATATCAGAGAAGGGGACATAAAGAACATACAACACAAAATACCATTAATCCGGAGATCAGAATGCAAACAACATCATTGATAGAACCTTTCCTTCTTCAATAACATGTTTCCAACAAGAACTGGTGCATACAATAATGGTGGCTCCAGGGGAGCATCTAACTACTGAAAGCTTCTAAAAACTAAGGAGCATTGAGCTTTGCGACTCAGAACTGAGAAAACCTGAAATGCTATTAGCTATGGACTGCAAAATCATCAATTTTGCCGACCCTTGGAATGAGGTTGGACTTATTATTTATACACAAGTTTTCCCTAATCTTAACCTAACTTAATTTACCCTTTAAACAATATAATACAATTTTCAGTGGTCGGTACTACCTGCACCACGCTATAAAGACCTCAATACAGAAAAGGTCTGACATGTCAGAAGAATGAGACAAGAAAGGCAGAGTGGAAGAATCAACCTCGAGAAGAGAGCCGAAGAGAAAGTAGAAGAAATCTGATCCCTTGGGGATCGAGGCTACATGCCTCATTAATTGGAAAGTGACTCTTTTTCTTCGATGTGCTAGGTGTTATTTTGGAGTGGCACCTTGGGAAGACCACCTGTCAGAATCATCCTCTCAGCTGACGTGCCTTGTTGTGGTTACCTACTTTTTGACACTTTTGTTAACCATCTGATAATGACCGGTCGGCTCTGGGAACCGAGATACTGGTCGCTGAAAGAATACAAAATTGTGGGATCTGGAAGCTTACGCTCCCTAAAGAATGAATAAATAAAAAATACATCTCCTGATAATCATCTCTGGAACCAAGAGAATTTTATTGTTCCTTGGTATCATTGAAGGTCTGTAGGAGATGGGAGATCCCATCTTCATCCATGTCCTTGAGGCCAGCCCGACAATACTTGGCCACATCTACCTATTCACCCAGATCTGGAACATTTGCATTGAATTCTATGGCCATCTTTGCCGTGTCATGACCTTAGAGCACCGTGCGAGTTATCCATGTCATTTTTGCTCCATCTATCCCCTCCGAGGATCCATACCGAGAATCCATTAGCTTGTCAAACTTTCCCATGACATATTCCTCTAGAGTGCATGTTTTAGTGCTAAAGGGATCAACTTCGGAGACCTTTGAGATAAATGACTTGTACAAATTAAAAGAATATTGAACTTCTTCAGCTTTTTTGTGCAAGGTTCCTACCAGTTTCTTGATTACCCCCAATGTGAGGTCAAGTATGGAGTGCTGGGTCTGAACAAAGTCAAAAGACTCCTCTCCCAAAATTCCAGCCTTAGAGACAACTTCTTCTCCGATGCCGATGAGTTATTCCAACTTAGCCTTCCATGCTTCATAGTTTTCAATGTCTCCCTCCTAGATGGAGATAGTAGTTTTGGCCTGATGTAGGACATTGCTGGCCACATATAAGTCCAAGAGTGTGGATACTAAGAAATGCTGGACATTTCTCACCTATTCTATAACCCATTCATCTATTGCTTGGGCCTTTCTTTTCATCACCCTTAGTGAATCTATGTCACCCTGAGGGAGTGGTGCCTCGAATGTGGAGACGTCTGAGGGAATGGTAGTAATAGGCTATGCAAGCTCTTTCAGTAGCCCCATGAGGTTTGCATTCTTTTCTTTTTCTACCTTGAACTTCTTGGCCTCCTTTTCATAGCGAGCCTCCACCGCCTTGGTCTCTTCTTTTAACAGGTCCAGCTCACCCTATTTTCCTCTCTTCCCCAGTGATACTTCGGTGATAGAGTATTCATTAGCCTTAGCCATGGCTTTGTCTACATTCGGGGAAGGTGTTACAATCACTGCAACTGTATCTCAGCCCAGCCCAATCTGAAGAGTATGGACTATCTGAGATTTGTTTTTTCCTTGGGAGGATTCTGCGTTTGGGCCATCATCTCCGCCAATGAGAGATGGGCCTTGGGTGTTGCTGGGGCCTTCCTCTTCTGAGACTCTACCAACCATTGTGATGGTAGGGGTGCCTTTGCGACCAGTGTCCATTCCTATTCTTCCCCTCTAGGATTTTGTTGTGTCTCTCTAGTGTTGTGAGCTGTCCCTGACTCCTTTCCTGTGTTTTTAGACCTGCTGGCAAGATTTGTCTCAATAGTGCTTGTATCGTCTACCCCAGCATCTACACCCTCAGCATTATTGGGATCAACATCTGTTTCTCTAGGGTTCTGTTCTCCACCCTGCTGTTGTTCTTCATTAGCCTCCTTTGCTAGAATGTCTTCAATTGGTACATTCTCTGGAGGTGGTGGAGGTATCAAGCAGGGATTCAATGTTTGAGCCACTGTAATTACCTCACCAAATGTTACCCTTGGAGGCAACATTTGGAATATGACTGTTGGGGTCATGGTTGATCCTGTCGGTCTGGTTTCTCCGACTGATGCCATTTGCTTATCCTGTGTTTTCCTACCCTCCGTGGTTCCTACTACCTATATCTCTAGGAATTCAAAGATGATCACCTGTTCTTATTCTTTGGCTCCCTCTACCCAGGTTTCCTATTTTTGGGTAGATTCCTCCTCTGGGATGTTCCTTCCAAGAGGTGGCACCATTTCCTCTTGGGTAGCTATCTCTTCAACTACCTTCCCGATATCTCCCTACAAGTTCCCAAATTCATCAGTCCCAAATAAATCATCAAATTCATCATGGGGAGGGGAGCTCTCCGGGATATCCTCGGGTTCTTTGTTCAGCTCCAGAGAGTTGGAAGAAAGAATCTATATTTCTTGGATGCTTGGCATCCCAAGTTTTGGCTTCGCCTTTGGTTGAGATTTAGTCTTCTTTTTCTTTCTCCTAGTTATCAAAGGGGGCCATACATCCATCATAGCTACCTGCTCCTCCTCCGCTCCAGTCCCTATGGCTCAAACCATCAATGCTATCAATGAAGGGGAAGAGGGAGGACGGATAGGTCTGGTCATACGTACCGGGGTGGCCAACTGCGTGATTAACTTATCCTTCATTTACTGGGAGACTGCCAACATTTGTTGCATTTTCTCTACTATGGGGGTCACAGATGGGGTTTGCGATTGTGTCCCCACTATCCTTTTTCCTCTATCCTCCCCTTGTGAGGAGGTCTCGGCCCCAGAAGTTGAGCCCCAAACAAATGGGCCAAATTTGCATGTGCTCCTTGGGCATGCCTTTTTAAAATATGCGTGGCTGCATTCAACCATGTCGTGGGTGAGATCCTCAATTATTGGACCTTCCTGGGCATTTGAGTCCACTGGAGGGAGAGCCATTTTTTCTACTACCTTTTCTTTGTATTGTGGGTCCACCATGGACTCAGTGTCCGAGAAGTCATCCGAGAATTTTTGAAGCTTCAGCCTCTCCATCATCCCCATTGTCATCCGAATGAAGTGTCAGCTCTGGACTTCAAAATCATCCTGCCAATCTTCCCAAAAATCCTCCATGTGAAATGCATGGGACTTTGATACCCGGGGAAGTGCCGTTGCTATTTTTCCTAGCGGATCAAAGTTCTTTCACGCTAGATAGAATTCATTTAAGCCCAAGCCTTTAAGCTCACTGTCCACCTCTCTTGCCACGGTCAGACTACACAAGTAATTCCAAGAGGTGATTGGGAATGGAAAATTTATTACCTTCTTCACCATGAAGAGGACGTGTAGCTCAAAAATTTTCTGGCACTACTCCAAAAGAATTATTTTGTTCCCATAGTGCTTGGGCAAAAAATAGGGTTTCTCAGAGAAGGCGGTCACCTAAATATAAGTTTGCTATTGGAATTGAATGTAATAGTGGCCATAACTTCTGACCAAATCCATTGCCTCCTTGGAGAGGTGGTACTCGACATCCCAGGTAGGTGTGAGAAGATTGTAGTAAATGAAGGCATCATTTACTCGGTAGAAGCTGAGGAAACTAGCCTCCCATTGGATTTGTTGGAAATAAGCCCAGGGAGCCTTCTAGCCCGGATCGACCATGAGTACTCCTGTTGTGAGTAGTCTGTTTGTGATGGGGCATTGTTGTACTAGGGCCCAGAGAATGTAGGATGTCATGTAGAATTTGGAGGTTAGGGTGACCTGGAGGAGATGGGAGTCCACATGATTTCAGATAATGGTGGCCCAATTGAAGTATTGCTCACCGGAAGAGATACCGAGCAAGAAGTAGTACATCCATGCCAAGAATTCCTGGGCATGGGGTTGTCCAAAGATCCTACATAATGCTATGATCCCCATCTGTATGATTTCCTTAAATTTTGATTTTGGGATTTCCAGCTTCATCCTTTTGGAGTCTTTCTTTAGTGTCTTTAGCCAGTTTTTGTTTAGATATTGCCGGGCCATGTGTTCCAAATCTATAAATTCCTGCAAGGCCATGGACCAGGTGATGATGGTTGCCTCATCAAACTGGGGAATTCCTAAACTAGCCTGAAAATTTGCAGCGTCCAAAGACACCATAGGAGTTGGATATCTGGTCAGAACCAAGGCAACGAGCATGACAGATCAGACAGGCAAATTGTAGTACACAGCTAGAGTAAGAATAATTTTTGGGGCTTGCATGGAACATGGGAAGCAAGCAGCCTTCAAAATCCCATAATTGCCGATATTGACGGTTAATGGTTCTCCGGCCATTCGTTGGATATACATCATTTTTACTAGGGCTTGCATTTCTGCCCACATCCTGATGCTGGTGTCGGTGATCAACTGAACATTGGACTCAATATTTGATCCTGTGTTAGTGTTTTCTTTCAAGTACTTCATGGTCAGTGGAAGCTTTTCTAGGGCCCTCTTGATCTTAGTCCTGACAGCTGCCCTAGTGACTACCACGGTGGGGAGATCTGGACTCCCAGGTGGAGAGGATGCAGATGCCTCTGACATGGTGAGAGTGTGATGTTGGCAACCTGCAAGGCAAGCCAACCGTTAGATTTTATATAATATAAAATGCTACTTCGGGTCCTAGAGATCTTACCATCGCATCCACACCTGCAAGAGTTAGTTTGTCAAATCCTGGAAAAGATGTGTGTATAATGAAAACTGAGGAAACTGACCAACATCTGGGGCTCTGGGGATTCTAGCACATATGATACAAGTGAAATAGGATCCGGATGGGGACATAGGACCTGGAGTCCAAAAAATAACCGTTGGGTGACATGGCTGGAAGATGAGTCGTACTAAGTTGATGTGGATGTCACATGGCCATGCAGTAAATAGGAGTTATGGAGATAACACTGACAACTGTCCGAACACGCGCAAAGTGGGAGCCACTTGGCTAGAATTGAATGCGTGCATGGGAAATAAATTTGCCATTAATATTGACTTGATGGAGAAGAGAGAAAACTGTCATGGTTGAAACCAACAAGGAGCCGAGTCCACACCAGGCAGTATTTTATCGCGCGGGTGAGCTCACAAATTTAGGGAAACATAGAGAAAGGTGTGGTGAGCTCGACACGATACCGAAAGGATATAAATTAAAATTATAGTAGAATACAGAGGGCTGATGGCTGAGGCATATATACACAACTTACATAAATTCACACAATATACAAAGTAACCCACACCAAATAGAACATACGGGAAACTGCTCTAGATTACAACTACACAGAGGGTGGACAACCCTCTGCCAGTGCCAACCCACCAACGGGAGGCAACGAAAAGACCAGCCCCATGAGGCATGGAGAGACTCAAACAAAACTGAAACTAGACAAAACAACAAAAGAAAAAGCCAATATAGAAACAAACACAACAGAGCAAAAAATAGGAAACTGGAAAGAATAGAAAGATGAGGGCCGAGAGCGTACCTGAAAACATAGAAGTAATGGGGAAGGTGAGCATGGGAAGCATCTTGCAATGAGTTAGCCTTGAGAATCACCATGAGCGAGCACTGCAAACCACTGGTAATCAACCACTAAGCATGGGAGAAAAAGTTGTTTAATTCACCTTAATTCGCTTCAAATGCACCAAGTATTTTAATCACAAAAACTGTGAAAATGACAGGTAACTTCTATTTATACCACTAGGGAAAAATAGGTTGCATTCTTTTCCGTAGACTTGGGAATAGGCAAACCTTCAGAGTCTAGGCCTGGGGATTTCATGCAACCATACCTCCTCACAAAAAGAAGACATTGTGGTAGAGAATGCCAAGGTCCAGAATCCAGCTCTAGGAAGAAAAAACTCTGGGACTAGGTCCCGGAGACACAAGAAGACAAAAATAGAAAGAAAAACAAACCTCGTGGAAGAAAACCTCAGAGGGAAAACAAAGAAAAAAATAAAGCAAGGCAGGAGCAAAAGCGAAAAAGGGGGACCCAACATTTTTCCCACAAAATGTAGGGATGGGTATGCAGGGCATAACAAATGGTGACTATCTAGGATGAATGCCTTAGCATATCCAAGAACTTTGGAATCTCTGGTTAGCAAAACCAAAATCAATCATTACTTGGAGCATCTTGCTTGCAAGGTGCGAAGCATCTAAGAAAATTTGGCCTATACATGTTTCAATCCTTGGTCTTTCGTCAGTTGTGAAGTGTGTGCTTTGAAAGAAAATCAAGCTGATGACCTCTGGGAGAAGTAGAGAAGAGGCACTAAATATATCAAACCAAAGTCACCAAATCTGCTCATTTCCCTCGGATACCATAATCTCTCCATTCTTTAGTTGTCATTATTACCTCTTCTTGGATGGGAAGGCGGTACTCCTTTCACCATTAAGCTTAAGCTTAGCTAATTTTAATGGCGGCACTTCTTTCACCTTTCCATCCACTTCAAATTGCCAAATAGGGAAGAAAACTTTAGACCCGAAAAGAATTTAAATGTTTTCAGACTTGGGCCAACAAACTGGTGCGACCGATCTACTCTCAGTTTTTCCAATTACTTGTTCCTTTTAATTTTGATCTAACTAATTTCTGGAATTCCGAGAGATGAATCCGATGAAGATTACTCATAGTCTGCTACCAAACTTACAAAATACCCCTGGAGCAAGGACCAATTCCACCATGCTAACCACAGATTCCAACTTCACCTCAATGCAAAAGGTACCATCCCAGAGAATAGATGTTATGCGAAGCATACCAGTCTACAAAAGGGAGGGAAAAACACTGGGAACCTGGAAAAGAAAGAATGAAGCCAAAAAAAAAAAAGAATTAAAAAGGAAAAGGGGCAGTCCCCGAGGATAGCCAACAAACTATTTACAAGGCAAGGCACCCAAAACTATTTACAAGGGAGGATATTTACAAGCAAGACTTTACATAAAATACAACTTTGGACAAACTCACCTCATTCCAAATAATGCTTGAGAAATTGTCCATTGACGAGCAATGGAATGAATTCTCTAGTCATGGTACTAAGGCAATAAGTATTTGCCCCGTAGATCTCAGATGTTAAGTATGGTCCAATCCAGAGCCACTGGAATTTGGTGTGCTTTCCTTTCTTTTCTTAGGCCTTGTCCCACAAAAGGACTAAGTCCAAAATCTGAAAGGCCTTATACTGGGCTCTTCAGTCAAACCATCATTTTACTACTTCTTGGTGATGCGCAAAGTATTCAAGGATTGTGTCTCTTTGTTCTTCCATTCTCACCAGGTTCAAAAGCCGAACTTCCATGATGTTGTCCCGGTTGCCGAATTCCTGCATGAATTGCAACACCAGGATCTATAAGTTAATAGGGAATACTAGATTTTGGCCATAAACTAGGTGGAATGGGGAAGTCCCTAGAGCTACCTTTATTCAGATATGATCCACCCAGAGAGTGAATCTAAGCTTTTGGTTCCAGTCCCGGGATTCTATTCTAATACCATTCCCCTAAGGGTAATCGTTGCTGGAGAATTTTAGAGTGATCTTTCTATCATAGGTCCATTTAAGTAATTGTGCCGAAGAAAATGCTAGACCATTGTCACATACTATAGCAAAGGGCATTCCAAATCGCGTGACGATGTTTTCTTCCAGGAATTATATGACTACATCTGCCATGTTGTTTTTATAGGAGATCGCTTCAGACCATCAGGTGAAATAATTGGTAGCAGTCAAGATGTACCAGTGGTTGGTAGACGAGTTGGGATTGATTTCCCTAATAAAGTCAAATTCCCATTGGGTGAAAGGTCTAGCTTCAAAGACCGGCTGCAAAGGCATAGCCAGAATCTGCTCACGATGTGCTGTGGTCTGGCAAGTGTGACATTTCCTAACATGAGTGTTGACATCCTTAAAGATATAGGGCCAATAGTATCCAACCCGGAGGATCTGATGGGCAGTGGTGTCAGTTGAGCCATGCCCGGTTCCAAACTGCTTGTGGAATTCTTCGATTATCTTTGTAGATTGAACCCTATCAATGCACCAGAGGTACACTCCCTCATAGTTCCTACAAAAAAGCATGGCATTTTTGATCATGAAGTGTGCACTTTTCAATCATAGGGCGCGATGTTTGTTTGGAGGTAATCCCTCTGGGCATCTGTTGTTCAACAACAAGTACACTAGGTCTATGTACCATGGATCCTGAGAGATGGAATCTACTGTATATGCCTAACATTCAATGTGTGGAGTCTTTTGTCATTGCTCTACATAGTCCTTGGCCTCAAACTATCTTCACGGGTTGCATTTCCAAATCATACTCTTGGAGGATGGCCATCAATTTCCCCCATCTTTCACCCAATTCACTCTGCATCAGCAAGAATTTTACTGCCTGGTCCGAGATGATAGCATGCACTTTGCTCTGGAGAATATAATGCCAGAATTTTTTCACGGCGCAGACGAGACCAAAGGCCTATTTTTCCAAAGGCGAATACTAGACTTTGGCATTCTTAAAGAGGGAGCTCATGAAAGCTATTGGTCATTCCTCCCCTCTGACCTTCTGGGTCAAAACTACCATGACAAAATGTGGTGAAGCGAAGGAATATATGTAAAAGGGGAGGGAATAGTCTGGGCTAGCCAAGACTGGGGCCTCTGTTATCGTTTGTTTAATCTGGGTGAATGCCCACTTTGCCTCTGGGATCCACTCAATTTTAGTATCTTTCTTCATCATTTCATTGAGTGGATTTATGATCTCAGTGAATGCTGTGATGAACTGCCAGACAAAATTGATCTTCCCAAAGAAAGATCTCATTTCCTTCTTACTGTCGGGCATTTGTAGGTTTAGCAATGCTTCAAATCTCTCAGGGTTAATGGATATACCCTTCTCGGAGACAATATGCCTGAGCAACTTCCCTTTAGTGACCCTGAATATGCATTTCTTAGGGTTGAGGGATATTCCATACCGATGACATCTCTCACAAATTTGGGCGAGGTGGGAGAAATGATCACGCCTGTCCTAGGAAAAGATGGTCAAATCATCCATATAGATGATTATGCACTGGCTTACTAGGCCTTTGAACGCAATGCCCATAGACTTTTAAAATGTGGCCCCTACATTGATTAGGCCAAAGGACATTCTCTGGTAGGCAAACGTTCCCCACTTGGTGGTAAATGCCATTTTATCTTTATCCTCATACTTAACCATGACTTGGTTATACCCAGAGTACCCATCCAAGAAGGACATCATTTGTGATCCATTCACGATTTGCAATACCTCATTCAATGAGGGGAGAGGGTGATTATCCTTCTTAGATGCCTTGTTCAAATTTTGAAAATCCACGCAAAGGCTGATCTCACCACTTTTCTTCCTCATAGGGACTAGGTTGGAAACCCACATAGTATGCTGAATAAGAAAGATGATATGGGCTGAGAGTAGTTTTTGAACCTCTTGATGAATTAGAGGCTCGATTAGTGGGTTTACTGATCTTTGCTTTTTCCGAAAAGGCTTAGCATTAGGTTTAAGTGGGATAGTATGAGTCATGATGGATGTATCATAGGTTTTCAAGTCCTCATACCCCCATGCGATTACATCAATGTATTCTTAGAGAACTGCGAGAATCTTCTCCTTCTCCACGGGGGAGAAAGAGGTGCCAACATGTATCCATTTTTCTTTGTCGACCTGGCCGATGTTTACTTTGTAAAATTTTACTCCCTCAGAGGAGGATGATATCTTTTCTCGACCCTGAGGGTCTGAGTCAAAGATTCATTCAAGTGCAACCATCCCCTTAGGGATGGTGTTGGTTGGTAGGTCCATGATCCCGTCATCTTCATCACCCTGTCTAGTATCATCATGATCTCTCTCCTCCACTATCTAATCCTCAAAAACACCAACATTAGACATGAAGGCCAGGATATGCTGGTCATCTTCAAAAACCTAAAAATAGGTGATGTTGTCTAGAATGGACAGGGTGGGGACCATATCAACAGAAAATTTCTGGAGTCGAGAGCCAGCCATTGGCTCAAGCGTGTTGGCAGAAACAACAAGGACATCTAGGACATAATTTCATCTCTGTGGAATAAGTTCAATGCCAAAGGTATCAAAATATTTGATAAGGCTCCATGCCCGGTTGCGGTATGCGGCCGAACTTTTGTCATGACAGGTGTATTAACTCTAGACTTGCTTAACAATCAACTCTGAATCACCCAGGGCCTAGAGGTGAGTGACTCCTTTCCTTAGTGCAAATAGGAGTCCAAGGACCAAAGCCTCATACTCTGTGATGTTATTCATGTAGTTAAACTAAAGCCTATAGGACACGAGGAAGGATTTCCCTCGTGGGTTGATCAATTCCACTCCAGCCCCACAACCTTGTTTGGATCGGGACCCATTGAACTTAAGGGTCCATAAGTCATCATTTGTTGTCTGGAGCTGGGAAGACGAAGTGGTCTTTGAATTATCTCTAGGAAGGTTGGGAGGAGTTTCCTTCGGCACTGGTGGTATGTAGGTGAGGTTTTCCTCTGGAGAGATTTCTGGTTGGGATCCCCGGGCAAATGACGCCGAAGAGGCACTGCCAGTAGAAGTACTGTGTCCCTAGGAATCAACTGCATGTTCTTCCTTCTGGAGGGCATTGATGTGCCAGTTATCAATGGCAAGGAAAGGCTCACACTCTAGCTCTAAATGTTTCTGATAATGCACCCAACACCAAGTGCTAGACAAGAGTGTAGAGGGGGTCACTATGGTACCCTAAGAGTTAACCTCAACCCTTAGTTTTTCTTCCAGGTCCTAGGTCCTCTGAGAAACTATGGGGTCCTCCTTGGGGGTGAAATTGAATGTTAAGATCTCAAGGGGTTTGTACACCCCGGGGGAAGTCTCAGAGAGGAGGACTTCATTTACCCTCCTAACTTTGGTGAGGGCTTGTTTCATCTGAGGCTCACTTTCAACTTGGATCTAGTTAGATTCTCCCTCCTAGGGGAGCCACAAGAGGGAAAAGTCAGTTGAGAAATATCCATTCAGGGACTTGGACCAATTGTGACTTAGTAACATCCCATAAGTCTCTAGGATGTCAACCACCTGGATGTTAATTACGCTGGCTATCCTGGGGTCCTGGATGAGTTGAATCTAGATGTTCTTCAGTTTTCCCACCATTTTTACAGTAGTTTTATCTAGCTGGATTACTGCACCGTTAGATGGGGTGGGGCAGAATCCAAGCTCCTGGCATATGGATAAAGGCATGATGTTTCCCGAAGCCCCAAAATCTACTAGACAATTGTGCATTTTCTTTCCTTGTATGTTCAAACCTAGTAGGAAGGGAGGATCCTCAGTATTTCCTTAGAAGACAGCCGTGTTGGCATCATCAAAAGTGACAGGCTTGGGTGGGCAACTGAGGGCTTCTAGGTTTCCCAAGAACTTCAAAAGAGACTTCTTCTGCTTGGGACAGTTCAACAAAACCTCTATCAAGGTTATGGAGGTGGTAGTTCATTCTAACGCCTTCATGATGTCAAACCTTCCTCTTGGGAATTGATGGCTTCCTTCGGCCGTGTCCTTAGCTTGGTTAGAGCCAGGTCCTTTGGGAGGGATGAACTGATTAGTCATGTTGTCCTAAGGAGGAGTATCTTTGGGAGGCATGGATGTGTAAACTGGTCCTTTACCAGCCTAACTCTGAGTGTTGTAGGGAGTCTGTGGGTTTGTGAAGGCATTGGCGTCAAAGGCCAGAATAGATTCATCAAAGAACCCCTGTAGTTTGGGTCCCTCTTTGTCTTCTCTATCTGCTCCAAAGAAGACAGTCTCACAGGTGAATGCACCATGAGTGAGCTCTTGTATGGGAGGCTCCGGGGGAGTATCATCATAAGTTTGTTGTCTGTCCAGCTGGGAAATCATGATGAATTTTTCCAGCATGGAATAGTTCACCTCATTATGAGAGCCTGTGTCATGCAATCTACACCAGTTAGTCATGGGCTAGAAGTCTGTGACAGGCATGAAATGAGATGGTCCAGCACTACCCTGATTGGTGCTTTGATTTGGAGGAGTACCTCTGGTATTTGCATTGTTGTTCCATTGCTATTGAATGGGCCGAGGCCCGTTGTTGAAATTTCTTCCTCCAACATTGTTATTTTGTTGGTCGGAGAAAATATTCCCTCTCTAGAAATTGGTGTTGTGGGGTGCAAGGGACCCCACCTTCAGCTGTCCCATGTCCACAGTCAGTGAGGACAACAATCATTAGAGGGATTCGACCTCGGCAGACAACTGAGTGTTCACATCACAATGTAATGGTTGTTGCTATTGGTTCCCCAGGAAAGTGGCAGTATTCACCAGAGTTGAGGACAGAAATCCTCTAGCCACAGATGATTAAAAGAAATGCACTATAGAAGGTTGTGTTTGTGGTTTTTGGGTTGCTGCGGCTGGTTCTAGGGAACAAATTCTAGACCCAGAATATTCTATGTTTGAGATGGATATACGTACCAGGCCTGTTGGTCTATCAACGGTGGTGGGGGATTCATGGCCATCGCGGGGGAACCCATTGCCTGATTGGGGTTATATCCCCTGATGTAAGAAGTTTCACTGGGTATCATGTTAAAGGGCTTGCTCTGCCCAATCCCACCCAGAGATTTGTTAAGACCACAGGACAACTCCAAGGATAGGTTGTAAACTTTTGCCAGAGTATCTTGGTCATTGGGGGCGATAGTTTTCCAGAGGAGAGTGGCAACGAAAGGGTCCATCATGTTAAGATAGGTCTGGATGGTAACATCCGTAGATGGGATGAAGGGACCCGTGCACCACTTCAAGGCGCATTGGAACTGGTAGTTGAATGCTACGGGTGGTTTATTTAGTTCCTTTCTAATGGAGATGAACTGGCTGTGGGACCACGCTGGGTTCACATGTACGCAAAAGGAAGCCAGGAAGGTGTCCTCCATATCCTGCCAACTATTGATGGATTTGGCGGGAAGGTTAAGGTACCAGTTCAACTCATTCTGTCCTAGGGACAGAGGGAACATCCGAGTCACAACGTCTTGATGTTGGATTTGGTGTCAATTCATGGCATCTTTTTATGCCTGCAGATGCTCTTCTACAGTTCGTGAGCCTAAGTGCTCATATCAGGGAAAATTCTTTTTTGGGTGTGTAGGAAGATCATTGGTTGCACCCAGAAAAGTTCCCATCAGGGACCTAGTGTTGCCAAAATACAGAGCCATCGGGGGTGTTAGATTTTGACTAGGTTGAGCGTTAATTCCTGGGGTCATCTGGGGGACTTGGGTATTCTGAGCTGTAGTAGATCCCTAGACAATGGTGGCTGGTTTGGCTTTTTGGGTTTGTTTCTTTTGAGCAGGAGGCTTGAGTTGAACAAACCTTCCCGGGTTGGGGGCTAATCTAAGGACTCTTTCAAATCTTGTGGGTGAAAATGATCCAATCCCACTAAAGGTCTGACTCCTAAAGCTATGGCTTGGGGAACCCTCAAGTGGTGTAAAATCTAAATCCTCAGAAGGGGATGAGCTCATGCTCTCCTTCTAGTGCCAATTTTTGTTGACGGGACTTTGTGACCGGGTTTGGCAACAAATTTAAGTTGTCACTGGGTACCGGGGTACCGACCAACTTCGCCTGTAAAGGTTTTCCAGGGAAATGAGATTCCCCGGGCCTTCAAGCATGTGAGAGTCGGGTCTCGATAGTGCAGGAGCTTAATTGGGAGTGTGACTATTTTGTTCTGGGGGATAGCTGGTTATCTCGGCTCATCTTCTCTGGGGATTTAAGTAAGTGGGGTTTCCTGCAAGCATTCACTATCTTTACCAAATAAAACTTTAAACGATATTGCAGGGTTAGAAATATTTCATCTACCTATAGTTATGTCAAACATTCAAAACATCAACCAAGATCTAACATACTACACTAAATACCAGAGAAATACAAAACCATCAGTTCATATTTAATCAATAGCGAGGGAAAAGAAGGTCATTAATCTACTTAAAATATCAAAGCAGGGGACATAAAGAACATACAACACAAAATACCGTTAATCTAGAGATCATAATGCTAACAACATCATTGATAAAACCCTTCCTTCTTCATTAACATGTTTCCAGCAAGCACTGGTGCCTACAATAATGGTGGCTCTAGGGGAGCATCTAACTACTAAAAGCTTCTAAAAACTAAGGAGCATTGAGCTCTGTGACTCAGAACTAAGAAAACCTGAAATGCTATTAGCTATGGACTACAAAATCATCAATTTCTCCGACCCTTGGAATGAGGTTAGAATTATTATTTATACACAAGTTTTCCCTAATCTTAACCTAACTTACTTTACCCTTTAAACAATATAATATGATTTTCGGTGGCCGGTACTACCTACACCACACTATAAAGACCTCAAGAGAGAAAATGTCTGACATGTCAAAAGAATGAGACAAGAAAGGTGGAGTGGAAGAATCGGCCTCAAGAAGACAACAAGAGAGAAAGTAGAAGAAATATAATGCCCCGAGGATTAAGGTTACATGCCTCATTAATGGGAAAGTGGTTCTCTATCTCTGATGCACCAGGTCTTATTTTGGAATGGTGCCTTGGGAAGACCACTTGCCAAAATCATCCTTTGAGCTGACATGCCTTATTGTGGTTACCTACTTTCTAACACTTTCATTAACCATCTGATAATGACCGGTCGGCTTTGGGAACTGAGACACTGGTCACTGAAAGAATACAAAATTGTGGGATCCAGAACTCCAGGATCTAGAAGCTTACACTCCCTAAAGAATGAATAAATATAAAATACATCTCCTGATAATCATCTCTGGAACCTGGAGAATTTTATTGTTCCTTGGTATCATTGAAGGTCTGTAGGAGCTAGGTGATCCCCTCTTCGTTGATGTCCTTGAGGCCAGCCCAGTGGTACTTGGACACATCTACCTATTCACCTAGATCTAGAACATTTGCCTTGAATTTTATGGCCATCTTTTCCGCATCGTGACCTTGGAGCACCATGCAAGTTATCCACATCATTTTTTCTCCATCTATCCCCTCTGAGGATCCATACCAAGACTCCATTAGCTCGTCGAACTTTCCCATGACATATTCCTCTATAGTGCACGTTTCAGTGCTAAAGGGATCATCTCCCGAGACCTTTGAGATAATGACTTGTATAAATTAAAAGAATATTGAACTTCTTGGATTTTTTAATGCAAGGTCCTAACCAGTTGCTTGATTACCCCCAATGTGAGGTCAAGTCTAGAGTGCTGGGTCTGGACAAAGTCAAAAGACTCGTCTCCTAAAATTTTGGCCTTCGAGACAACTTCTTCTCTGATGCTGATGAGTTCTTCCAACTCAGCCTTCCATGCTTCATAGTTTTCAATGTCTCCCTCCCAGATGGAGATAGTAGTTTTGGCCTGATGTAGGACATTTCTAGCTGCATATAAGTCTGGGAGTGTGGATACTAAGAAACATCAAACGTTTCCCACATGTTCTATAACCCATTCATCAACTGCCTAGGCCTTTCTTTTCATCGCCCTTAGTGAATCTATGTCACCCTGAGGGAGTGGTGCCCTGGATGTGGAGATGTCTGGAGGAATGGTAGTAATAGGCTATGCAAGCTCTGTCAGAAGCCACATGAGGTTTGCATTATTTTATTTTTCTGCCCTAAACTTCTGGGCCTCCTTTTCATAGCGAGCCTCCACCACCTTGGTCGCTTCTTTTAATAGGTCCAACTCGCCCTACTTTCCTCTCTTCCCTAGTGATACTTTGGTGATAGAGTATTTATCAGCCTTAGCCATGGCTTCATCTGTATTTGGGGAAGGTGTTGCGATCACCGCAACTGTATCTCAGCCCAGCCGAGTCTGAAGAGTATGGATTGTCCAAGCTTTTTTTGCCTTGGGAGGATTTTGCATTTGGGCCATCATCTCCGCCAATGAGAGATGGGCCTTGGGTGTTGCTTGGGCCTTCCTCTTTTGGGACTCTACCAACCATTGTGACGGTAGGGGTAGCTTTTCTTCTAGTGTTCATTCCTTTTCTTCCCCTCTGGGATTTTATTGTGTCTCCCCGGTGTTGTGAGCCATCCTTGACTCCTTTCCTGTGTTTTCAGACCCACTGGAAAGATTTGTCTCATTAGTGCTTGTATCATCTACCCCAACGTCTGCACCCTCAACATTGTTAGGATCAACATCTATTTCTTTGAGGTTCTATTCTCCACCCTGCTACTGTTCTTCATTAGCCTTCTTTGCTGGAATGTCTTCAATTGGTGCATTCTCTAGAGGTGTTGGAGGTATCAGGCCAAGATTCAATGTTTGAGCCACTGTAATTACCTCACCAAATGTTACCCTTGGAGGCGGCATTTGGAATATGGCAGTTGGGGTCACGATTGATCCTGTCGGCCCGGTCTCCCTGACTAATGTTGTTTTCGTATCTTGTATTTTCCTACCCTCCATGGTTCCTACTACTTATATCTCTGGGACTTCAAAGATGCTCACCTATTCTTGTACTTTTTCTCCCTTTGCCTGGGTTTCCTTTTTTTGGTAGCTTCCTCCTCCAGGATGTTCCTTCCAAGAGGGGGTGCTATTTCCTCTTAGGCAGCTATCTCTTCAATTTGCCCTCCCGAAATCTCCTTGCAAGTTCCCAAATTCATCAGTCCCAAATAAATCATCAAATTCATCACAGCGAGGGGAGTTCTCTAGGATATCCTCAGGTTCTTTTTCTGGCTCTAGAGAGTCGGAAGAAAGAATCTATATTTCTTGGATGCTTGGCATCCCAAGTTTTGGCTTCGCCTTTGGTTGAGAGTTAGTCTTCTTTTTCTTTCTCCTAGTTATTAAAGGGGGCCCTACATCCATCATAGCTACTTGCTCCTCCTTCACTTTGGTCCCTGTGGCTTAGACCATCAATGCTGCCAATGAAGGGGAAGAGGGGGGACAAACAGGTCTAGTCATATGTATCGATGTGGCCAACCGCATGATTAACTTATCCTTCATTTTCTAAGAGACTGCCAGCGTCTGTTGCATTTTCTCTACTATGGGGGTCGTAGATGGGGTTTGTGACTGGGTCTCCATTATCCTTTTTCCTCTATCCTCCCCTTGTGAGGAGGTCCCGACCCCAGAAGTTGAGCCCCGCACAAACGGGCCAACTTTGCGTGTGCTCCTTGGGCATGCCTTTTTAAAATATGCGTGGCTGCGTTCAACCATGTCGTGGGTGAGATCCTCAATTGTTGGACCTTCCAGTCCATCGGAGGGAGAGCCATCTTGTATACTCCCTTTTCTTTGTATTATGGGTCCACCATGGACCCGGTGTCCAAGAAGTCATCCAGGAATTTTTGAAGCTTTAGCTTCTCCATCATCCCCATTGTCATCCAGACGAAGTGATGGCTCTGGACTTCAAAATCATCTTGGCAATCTTCCCAAAAATCCTCCATGTGAAATGCATGGGGCTCTGATACCTAGGGAAGTGTCGTTGCTATTTTTCCCAGTGGATCAAAGTTCTTCTGCACCAGATAGAATTCATTTAAGCCCAAGCCTTTAAGCTCGCTATTCGCCTCTCTTGTCATGGTCAGAATACATAAGTAATTACCACAGGTGATTAGGAATGAAACATTTATTACCTTCTTCACCGTGAAGAGGGTGTACAGCTCCAAATTTTTTTGGCAGTACTCCAAAAGAATTATTTTGTTCCCATAGTGTTTGGGCAACAAATAGGGTTTCCCGGAGAAGCTGATCACCCGAATATAAGTGTGTTGCTGGCACTAAATGTAATAGTGGTCATAACTTCTGAACAAATCCATTACCTCCTTGGAGAGGTGATACTTGACATCTCGGGTAGGTGTGAGGAGATTGTAGTAAATGAAGGCATCATTTACTCGACAGAAGCTGAGGAAACTAGCCTCCCATTGGATTTGTGGGAAATAATCCCAGGGAGCCTTTTGGCCTAGACTGACCCTGAGTACTCCTATTTTGAGTATCCCATTTGTGATGGGGTGTTGTTGTTCTAGGGCCCAGAGAACGTAGGATGTCATGTAGAATTTGGAGGTCCAGGTGACCTGGAGGAGCTGGGAGTCCACATGATTTGAGATGATGGTCGCCCAATAAAAGTATTACTCACCATAAGAGATATCGAGTAAGAAGTAGTACATCCATGCCAAGAATTCCCAGATATGGGGTTATCCAAAGATCCTACATAATGCTATGATCCCCATCTGTATGCTTTCCTTGAATTCTAATTGGGGGATTTCTAGCTTCATCCTTTTGGAGTCTTTCTTTGGCGTCTTCAACCAATTTTTGTTTAGATATTTCCAGGCCATGTGTTCCAAATCCATAAATTCCTACAAGGCCAGGGACCGGGTGATGACGACTGACCCATTGAACTAGGGAATTCCTAGACTGACCTGAAAAGTTGCAGCGTCCAAAGACACTATAGGAGTTGGATATCGGGTCAGAACCAAGGCAGTGAGCATGACGGCCCAGAAGGGAAAATTGTAGTGCATGACTAGAGTAAGAATAAGTTTTGGGGCTTGCATGGAACATGGGAAGCAAGCAGCCTTCAAAATCCCATAATTGTCGATATTGACGGCTAATGGGTCTCCGACCGTTTGTTGGATATACATCATTTTTACCAGGGCTTGTATTTCTGCCCACATCCTGACACTGGTGTCGGTGATCAACTAAACATTGGACTCAATCTTTGATCCTGTGATAGTTTTTTCCTTCAAGTACTTCATGGTCAGGGGAAGTTTTTCTAGGGCCCTCTTGATCTTAGTCCTGACAGCTTCCCTGGTGACTACCGTGATGGGGAGATCTGGACTCTCAGGTGGAGAGGATGCAGATGCCTCTGACATGGTGAGAGTGTGATGTTGGAAACTTGCAAGGAAAGACATCCATCATAATTTATATAAGATAAAATGCTATTTCGGGTCCCAGAGATCTTACCATCGCATTCGAACCTGCAGGAGTTAGTTTGTCAAATCTTGGGAAAGATGTGCGTATAATGAAAACTGAGGAAAATGACCAACATCTGGGGCTCTGGGGATTCCAACACATATGATACAAGTGAAATAGGAGCCGGATGGGGACAAAGGACCTAGATTCTGAAAACTAACTGTTGGGTGACATGGTCAGAAGATGAGCCGTACTAGGTTGACATGGATGTCACATGGCCATGTAGTAAATAGGAGTTATGGTGATAATGCCAACAACTGTCTGAACATGTGTGAAGTAGGAGATACTTGGATGGAGTTGAATGCGTGCATGGGAAATAAATTTAACATTAATACTAACTCGATGGAGGAGAGAGAAAATTGCCATGGTTGAAACCAACAAGGAGCTGAGTCCACACTAGGTGGTATTTTGCTGCGTGGGCGAGCTCACAAATTCAGGGAAACAAGGACAAAGGCGCAGTGAGCTCAACACAATACCAGAGGGATATACACTAAAACTATAGTAGAATATAGAGGGCCGAGGCATATATACACAACTTACATAAATTCACACAATATACAAAGTAACCCACACCAAATGGAATGCATGGGAAATCACTCTAGATTACAACTGCATAGAGGGCGGACAACTCTCTACTAGTGCCAACCCACCAACAGGAGGTGATGGAAAGACCAACACCACGAGGTGTGGTGAGACTCAAACAAAATCAAAACCAGAAAAAACAAAAAAAGAACAAGCCAAAATGGAAACAAACACAATAGAGCAAAAACTAGGAAACCAGAAAGAATGGAAAGATGAGGGCTGAGAGCCTATCTGAAAACACAGAAGCAATAGGGAAGGTGAGAATGGGAAGTATCCTGCAATGAGTTATCCTTGAGAATCACCATGAGCGAGAACTGCAAACCACTGGTAATCAACCACTAATTACAGGAGCAAAAGTTGTTTAATTCACCTTAATTCACTCTGAATGAACCAAGTATTTTAATCGTGGTAATTGTGAAAATGACAGGTAACTTCTATTTATACCACTAGGGTAAAAATAGGTTGCGTTCTTTTTCGTAGACTTTGGAACATGCAAACCTCTAGAGTCTGAGCCCAGGGATTTCACGCAACCATACCTCCTCACAAAAAGAAGACATCATGACAGAGAATCCTGGGGTCCAGAATCCGGCTCTAGGAAGAACAAACTTTGGGACCGGGTCCTAGAGACACAAGAAGACAAAAACAGAAAGAAAAAAAAACCTCATGAAAGAAAATACCGGAGGGAAAACAAAGAAAAAAAGAAAGCAAGGCAGGAGAAAAAGCAAAAAAGGGGGACCCAACATTTTTCCCACAAAATGTAGGGATGGGTATGCAGGGCATAACAAGATCACCTTTTCGATTATAAGTATCTAAATGAGGTATTTCCATGTATTGAGGGATAACAACACAAATGATGTCCAAGGACAAAGGGAAAGAAATGTTACAAGTGGGAATATTGAATTTGGATTGACTCATGTAGGAAATTTATTGTTGTATGGATGACATGGTTTGAGAAATACTATTGATAGTGAATTTAGTGGAAAGATTGTGTGAAACATTTTGAACATTATGGGAAATGGAAGGAACATTTGAGTATGAAAATGAGACATTTTTTTAGGTAGACATGGATTATGGTTGGGAAATGCATGGAACACTTCTAGGAGGAGGAATGATAGGATTTAGAATATTTCCAATACTAACATGTGTAGGATTAATGTTTGAAATGGATGTAGTCACGAGAGGTGGAGCATATGTAGAAACAATAGGTAATGAAGTAGGACTAAGAATAGAATTCTCAACACTAGTGTGAGGTTTAGTTAAACCAAGATCTTGAGAACATCATTTAACATGTTTAACATTTGTAAAGGAGAAAAATTATGTTCATGGAATAAGAGTGTTTTGATACTCAAATCATTTTTCACCTTACATTTAATTTTTAGAGTGGAGGGAAAGATAAGATATTCCTCTTTATTCTCAAATGCACAAAGGAAGGATCCAAATTGATCAACCCAAAAAGGATCAATGCATAAATGAATCAATCTATTGGAAATAAGAATAAAGAAGGAGATCCTAGGTTTCCCTCTTAAGATGTGTGTCAAAATGGATGTGACTGTAAATGTATGATAGATTTAGAATGATTAAGGATTTGAATTGAAATGAATGATAGAAATGTACTAACCTTGAAATATTGTAGATCAAAGATTGCTATTTTCTAAGATCTGTAGACTGTTTCTGGAGATGCTGACAGTTGATACCGAACTAGAACACAGAGACAGACATCTTATGAAAAAGGTTTACCCTGTACCACTTTTTCCAACTTGATCTACTCAACTCTGAAAGTGTCCCTGTTCGCACAGTCTAAAAGAAAACCAAAACGGGTATCCAGATCTGGCCTCAGATCTACAGTCCCAAACTTGTACCTACAAGAAAAAATGTTTGTTTGCTGTGAGGGAGGGGTTTTCCTTAGTCAAACCCTGATTTAGGAATTAACCTTGAAATCAATATTTGAAATAAGAAGGCTAGCAAGTAGTAGAATTGAATCTAACAATGAAGCTATGATATTGAATAGATATGCAATTGTAATTCAA
>MU225425.1:1842801-1854146 GCA_018584345.1 Thuja plicata
AAAGGCTTGAAAGCTTGAATCCTTGATCTTCAATGGAGAACTTGAATGCTTGAGAGGAAGACTTGAAAACCTTGAGAGCTTGAAAACATGTAGAACAATGGATGCTTGAACAAAATCTTGGCTAGAGCTTTATGCACTTGGAAGACTTAGAGAAAATGAGAGAAGGCTTCCTTTTATATGAAATTAGGGCACAATATTCTAAGGAGGCCGACATAGGAGAATTAAATTCCAATTAGACCCATGCCCCTAGAAGAGGATCTATATTAAATATAATTTAGGAATCCCTACTTCAGAGACCGAAACAGCCGACCTGGAAGCGGGAGAGAACTTTTTGCAAAGATCGACATCCGAGAAACTGTGGGATTCTAGGTTTTGGACCCTGGGATAGGGTCGAGGTCAGCCCTATCCTAGGATAGGGCTGAGGTCGACCCTATCCTAGGGTAGGGCCAAGGTTGACCCTATCCCTGTATCCCAGAAATAGAGTCCTACAACCTAGAATGCAGAAAGCAGTCCCAAAAGTGGTATAAGGAAGAGCAGATCAGAGGGGATGATGCAAAAATGGGGGGATGATGTAATGGAGGTCAAATACATCCCCTAAGGAGGGCTAAATGCTCTTAACATGAAAGTGCTTCCATTTTAAGATGATACAACATTATTTTGAATAAGATGTGAAATAACATGAATAAATCAACACCATTCTCATGATTTTGAATCATCTTCCTCATTGTTTCTACTAAAGAGATGAGTTTAGTATTAGAATGTTATTGACCAACTATTGCTCAAATTTTTAAAATCATGGAAATATTTTTCACTTAGGTAGGAGACACTCTTAAGGTCTCAAATTCATCATGAGAAGAGTGGGAAGATGAATTCTTAACAATATTGGGAATGTCATTAGTAGGCATGTTTGTTTCATCAAGATTCCTAGGAAACATAGAGGAGTTAAGATCAAAAGAACCCATAAGTCTACAAATTCTCCTAACCATAATACTATAGGTAGGACTCAATGTTGTGACACTAATACACAAGGAAATGAAAGAGATATATGTCTAAAAAATGCAATTTTGAAAGTAAGAATGATAACACTCATCAATTTTATGAAACATAAATGTAATTAAGACACATAATTGCACATGGAACCTAAATAATAACACATTTAACCATCAAAAATAGAAATTTCATGCATCAGGTTTACCAAAATGTACAATAAAGGTGAACCTAGATAATAAGCTATGATAATGCATATAAAGGAGGTTTTGGTGTTTAAAAATGTTATGTTATAGAAGCAACCAATATACCTTGAGACTAATATTAGGAATGGTTAATTCCAAGTATGAGAGCTCTGCAAGGTAACTGGACCAACTGTACAAGACTGTCCTCTACTCTTTTGGCTCTGCAAAACCAAGGCAGGGTGCACCTAATCCAGACAAATATTTAAATTTCACAACTCACTATAACTCTAGATGATTACAACAAATTAATGGCAAGAAAGTATGAAATAATAACCACTCACTCAGTGACTCTTCTCTATCATGCAGTATTACAACCATCAACCACAAAAATTAAAAGGACTAGAATGGTTTTGATATTTTTGACATGCCAGAGTATAGCCAAACCTATTTAGATATGTATCAAAGTAGAATATACTAATTACTGATTAGTGCTTTATCCATTGGGCAATGATTCTAGTTCAGATACAAGACAGAGAAACTAACTATTGTCAAGGAATCAAAACCATAAATACAGATAACTTTAGATCATACACTTCTTAATAATCCTTATATAGAAAATTCCAAAGAGTCTATGTCTTATCCAAAGCAGATTTTAATTTGATCCTTGATCAAAACTACGGACTAAAACATATACATAAAGAAATCTTATGCAGTGAACCAGAAGATTCAAAACTCAAGAGGCAAGCAAAAAAGAGAGACTTGAATCAAAAATACTGTATTAAGTACAAAGACACCAATCTCAATTCCAAAATGTTTCAAATCATATAACACTTCAATAAATGCAAAAGACTTGCAACTTTCAGCTTCTATGATAATACTCTCTAGATATACATCTTCTACACTCACTGGAAAATATTAAAAGGTTTTATGCCTTATGCTACTTGCCCAAGTTTCTAGCTTCTACTAAATGATCTTGGAAGTCCTTTTATACACCAAGGATTGCAACAAGCTTTAGATCATTTAGGGTTAGGGCTAATGCTATATGAAAAAGAATATTAAATTCATTACAATAACCTAGTAGCTCTGTCATACAACTTAAAACATTCTCTTGAAACATTCTATTGAGAAGAATCAGATCTAGCCACCACCACCTAGGAACTTGCATAATACAACCTCGCAAAAGGAAAAAAAAAGATGGAAAATCTAATCTGCATTAATTATCTCAGGAAACTTAGCCCTCAATAAATCAGAAGATCAACTACCCCTTTTTGAAAAGCCAAGATCCTGATAATATGATATTCGCTGGATTATAAAACTCTGAAACAACTCCTCAATGATGGTGAAGAATAGAACAAGATAAGAAAAGGTTTAAATACTAATTAATAAATTGAACAAAAATCCTTAAAGAGATAACTCTACAATAAATGTGTCAAAAATGCCAAATTATTCTCCATACAGTATCCAACAACTATAAAAATATGGCCCAGAAGATCAAATTCACCAATTTACTGCTCTGAAGCAAAATGACAAAGATCACCACTGTAAAACCCAAGTTAAAAGATTTAAAAATTCAAATATCTACTTCCAACGACAACATGTGGAAAACTTCAATCTATGGTCAAAATTGAAATCCTTATGTAGTTTAAAACATAACCATAGATGCACTTTAAGTTATCTAGGCATCTGAATCTGATTTTGACAAGTGTCATTCAATCGCTTCACTTAACACTTCTAAGGGAATATTCCTTTATTCTTAGCGAGTCTGCAACACAATCTTTTTCCTCCTTATTCTCACACTTGCCAGCCTTGGAAGAATATTCCACTATTCTCTTTGAGTGCGTGACGACTGTTAGATCATCATCTTTGCATCATCTCTCTGTCTAGACTCGACATGTGCCCTCTTATCGCTCACTCAAAACCCATCCTCTTAACTGCCAAAGACTAGTGTGAGCACTCGACACTAACCACCAATGGATAGTCGCACATTCGCGACCGCTTGACATCTACAACTCTAACCATTGTGACTGGGCGATCACTACTTGTTGCACACTCGTTGGCATATTCTGTCATCTGCTCAAACCTCTGTGACTACGCAATAACTGTTTAATTGCACACTTGTGCACCAAACCACTTCTCTACTCGGTTGGCTCACACCTCCACATGTTGCCTTGTTGCTCACTCACATGCATCTCCTTCAATCCTTTATGACCATCGCGACTCTGTGACAAGCTGCCACATTGCACCTTTGCGATGCCACTGCTACTTGGGCCCAAAAAATTGGTCCACTGTCCACCGACTGGCCACTACATCACCTCCTAACCACTAGGCTACCTTCCAAAAGGCACGTTCCTTTTAGGAACTTCACTACTGTGGTCTATAATATAAAAATATTAAAGTTTTCCTCCACACAAACAATGTGGGATAAACATCCTAGAGTGTTTCAAACCAGTGAAGGCACCATGACTACCTCGACTATTTATGAGCTTCTAAACTACACAGAGACCACTTTAAAAGATGCAAAATACAATGTCCTCATCCATATATATCCTTCTGGTGCAAAATGAAGAAGTAAAACCCTCTACGCTAAGATATTTCTGCCATTAAAGCTCTGGTTTATTGAAAACATACCATCATTTTGGACACGTGGCAACATGGCTTAATGACTTGAACACAAAATTGACTGCATCTTTGCTTCAAGTCATTAAGCCGACTGTTGGATCTTCTTGAACTCGATTGATCTTTACTTATTTAATTAGTGCTGAACAATACCCACTTTAGACACGTGGTTCAAGGGTGTAATGCCTTAATGAGTAGATGTCGATCACTTTCTCTTTAAGGCTTTACACCATCCTTCTGATCTTCTCAGACTTGATTGATCTTTAATTCATTACCTTGGCACTAATCGGACCCACTGGGGACATGTGGCCTAACAAGGTAATGCCTTGAACATTAAAAACCTTCATCTTTGTCTTCGAGCCATTACGCCTACCGTCCGATCAAAATTAACTATACTACACTTTAATCTCACCCTTGGCTTCAAAACTGCAGGTCCTACTAATCAAGATGGACATGTGGCCGCATAGCATAATGCCTTAAACATTAGATCTTGCACACTTTACCATCAAGGCTTTACACCTACCATTAGATCCTTTTTGAAGTTGACCTATCTCTAACCCTTCACTGCCTTTATGCAAACCTTGTCCCACCATCCACCACATGTCAGCTATGCGTGTTTCCTTGATCATTAAAAGGCTTAATCTTTCTCATTAAGGGATAGTTCCCACCGTTGGATTAAACAAGACATGCACAACAAATGTAAAAGGTAAAGTCAAAATTTTTAACGAGGCTTAGGACTTAAAGAAATAAATTAAAAGATCACCCAGCTAAGACTTAGAAAAAGATAAAAGGGATGACCCCGCTCAGACATAACAAATAAACACATGGGTAAATGAGTTTTTAAGTGACCGAAAAAGGCAACTCAATTTTATAACAAGTCCATGAAGGTTTTAAGGCATTTATCACCAACGACTAGAATTTTTGAATTTATGGCTCAAGGAAACGAAAAGAAACAACAGGGTTTTAAATATTTAAACCAGATTTTCTCATAGAAACTTAGGGCTTTAGACCATAGACCATAGGAATAATTGCACATACATGAAAAGAAGACATGGAACCAAGCAAAAATTTGCAAGTGCTAACAGTGGTCCTATCTGGGGATGTATGTCTTTCACAGGCATAGAAAGAATCCAGAATTCTAAGTTGAGCAGACCACCTACAGAAAAGAAACTAACCTACAACAGACAGGAAAAATAAGGAATATGTACATAAAAACTATTTAAAAATGAATTTTCATGGATTCAAAAAACATCAAGAGAAATAGAGCTTTAGGAATTGTCCATGAACAAACAATTCCAAAAAATTTCCAGTTAAATCTTTTTAAATATAAAAATCAATACTCTATTTTCTATCAATGATGTATGGTTCTAACCAGATAGGGTCAAACTTGCCATGTTTTCCTTTATCTTCCAATATGGCATTCCACATTAAGACCAAATCATTAACTTCAAAACTTCTAGCAATAGTCCTTCTGTCATACAAATCCTTATATTGAAACTGCAACCTAACATTTCTGTCATGTGCCTCCCTTTTTGATTCATCCAACTATATCAAATCATCCATTCTGATCTTCATTTCATCATCTAATTCATCATCATATTTTTGGCTAAATTTGTACATTTGCAATAAATTATTCTATGACAACCTTGCATGTATACCATAAACTAAATCAAAGGGTGCACAACCAATGGCTTTCTTCACTGTTACTCTGCCAACCCACAAAGCTTGTTGCAACTTTTAATTCCAAGCCCTTTTGTTCTTATCTAGTACTTATTTTAAAATATTTATAAGGCTTTTATTACAAGATTCATCTTGACCATTTACTTGTGGGTGATATGGGGAAGAGTAGGAAATTTTAATTCCATACTACTTGCAAAAGTCACTAAATTCTGTAGATCTGAAACACATAGCATTATCTACCACAGCAGTTTTAGGACAACCAAACCCAGTGAGAATATTTTGCAGCATAAATTCAATAACAACTTTACAGCTAGTATCTTTTTTGGTGGGATTCGCTTCAACCCACTTAGTAAAGTAATTAGTTGCTACCAAAATCCATGAATCACCTCCACTAGATTTGTTTGGAATCTCTCATATGAAATCCATTCCCCACTTTTGAAAAGGTTCATAAACTACAATAGGCCTCAAAGGTAAATTCCCACTAAACTTAAGCTTACCTGCAAATCTCTGGCAAGCATAACATTTCTTGACATAGCTATGGGCATCCTTGAAGATAGTAGGCCACCAAAAACTAGACCTCATAATCTTATGTGCAATATTCTTAGCCATATAATGACCTCCGCATGCACCATTATGCATTTGTTCCAACAAGTTCTTGGATTTATCATAGTCTACACACTTGAGCAACACTCCTTCATTGCTCCTCCACCACAACTGACCTTGTATGATTGCATACCTAATGGCATGCAACTTAATTGTTCTCTTTCTATTTTCATCCATTTTAGGAGGCAATATCATTTTTTGTAAATATCCAATGATGTCTTTATACCATTCACAACAATCCATATCACAAATATAAGGCCTCTTCTCTTCTTCTAAAATATTTACTTGATTTGCATCTAAATTACTTTGAGCCATTAATTTTGCAAGCCCTAGGCCTCTAACCAATTTTGTGATTTGAATATCAATATTGAACTCTTGGATTTTATTTATCCGTTTGCACCTCCTTTCTGAAACTTCCTGTTGAACTAGAATTTCTTTCACAGTAGCACTGGGCACATAAGAAATAACAGTTACTCCTACCAAATAGCATCTAAAAGCTTTGACAACTTTAACCAGAGCATATGCTTATTTTTCCATAATATCATACTTTAATTCTACTACTTGTAAATACTTACTGAAAAAAGAAATGGGTTATTCAAAGCCCTTTGAAGTCTTCTATAATAATACTGCATCAACAATATTATATGAAGCAAAGGAGAAAATTTGCAAAGGCTTGTCATAATTAGGTGTTCTTAAAATAGGAGCTTCTTTAATATCTTGTTTAATACTTGTGAACACTTTAGATGCTTCTTCACTCTATTCCATCTTGGCTCCTTTCTTCATCATCTTTGAAATAGGGAGACTAACTTCTACAGAATTTGTAACAAATCTCCTTAGAAATTTCACTTGTCCAAAGAAGGATTGAATGCCCTTGACATTCTTTGGCTGAGGGATTTTATCTATAACAACAACCCTTTTAGGGTCAATTATTACTCCATCTTTAGACACAATATGTCCTAGGAGCTTTCCCCCTATAACTCCAAATGCACACTTATTTGGGTTGAAAGAAACCCCATATTCAAAATCTCTAACAAAAATCTTCTCAAGATGATCACAATGTTGATCTTCTTTTGCTGAATAACCTATTAAATCATCTTGATAAATAGCTAAAAAGTCATTTATGAAATCTGCAAATGCCATGTTTATGACCCTCTGAAAAGTTTCCCCAGTGTTTGTTAAGCCAAAAGGCATTCTCACATAGACATAATAACCCCATGGTGTGGTGAATGCAGTCTTGAATTGTTCAGACGCCTTAACCATGACTTGATTATATCCTGAGAATCCATCCATCATAGACATTAATTCAGACCCAGTAACTCTTTGTAACATGGCTTCCATATTTGGCAAACCATAATTATCCTTCAATGAACTGACATTGAGATTTCTAAAATTGACACAAAGTGTGATATCTCCATTTTTCTTCCTCACTGGTACCAAATTTGATACCCATGTAGAATGTCTGATGGTTTTAATAATGCCAGCATCTTTCATCTTCTTTAATTCTTCTTGCATCTTTGGGGCCAGGGTGGGATTTATAGGTCTCAATTTGTGTCTGAAAGGCTTAGCGCCCTCCTTTAAAGGAATCTCATTTTGAAACAAATATTCTCTATAGGCCTTCAAATTATCATAGGACCATGCAAAAATATGCCTATACTTTATGAGAATATCAACTAATAACTTACTAATTTTAGGAGGCAACCTTTTACCAATGTACACATTCTTAGGGCTCTCAGTTGTTCCTATGTTTACTTCTTCCAAATCCTCAAGTTTTCTTTCCTTATTTGCAGAAAAAGACTTGTCTTTATTATCAAAAGCCTTCTCAAGAATAACTAGCCCCTTGGGAACTCTGTTTGATTTCAATTGAAGCACCTCTTTACCAAAAATGGTATCCTTATTATCCAAGGTTTCAACACATCCACGGAAATCCATTTCTTTGTTTAAAAAGTTTGCTTTGCAATTCAAAAATCTCAAAATATCTAGTCATCTTCAAAGACTTGCCAATTCTCAACATTGTCTGGTGTGTGTGTGAAATAGTGGACCTGTTATCTGCAACACGACACTTCAATAGATCATTATATTAGTAGAAAATCACAAAAAGTAAGGGTTTGAAGCTAAATACTAAAACCGATCTATTTCTTCCTATCTAGGAGGTATTTGAAGAATGCCATAATCATGCCCTCATATTATGCACAAATTAGTGACATATACAACTTAAGAATGGAAGATTTGAATAAAAACTAATCAAAATGCTCACTAAACATGCATATTAGCTCTAAAAAGTGTGATAATAATAATGCATAATATTAAAACTACAATGCTATATGGATTTTCAATTAATCTAAACAACATAACAATGCTTTCAATCTAAAAATTAAGGGGCATTATAAGAATGCATTCGAATTATTAAGGTCCATTTGAGCTCAAAAAATCATTCTATTTATAATAGAAATGAGGAGAGAGAGGGGGGACAAGGGTCATTAATAGAGGTGTAAAAACCATTAATGAGGTGTAAGAGGCATTAATGCCAAAGGCATTGATAAGGCATGGGCTTGAGGAATCTCCATTAATGATGCATTAATGAGAGTAATTAAGAGGCATGGTGAGGGGTGTAAGTCCAAGCTTGAGAAGGTGGACTTAGAGGGATTCAAACTTGAGAAAGTTGACTTTCTCAAGAGGGTTGGATTCCTAATCATAGAATTAGGAATGTGACAACATTAGGAAGTGGGGTAGGATAGGATTAAGATTAGGATTAGGCTTAGCATGGGGGGAATAGGTTGGGATGGGT
This sequence comes from Thuja plicata, assembly GCA_018584345.1. Lineage (NCBI taxonomy): Eukaryota > Viridiplantae > Streptophyta > Pinopsida > Cupressales > Cupressaceae > Thuja > Thuja plicata. The sequence goes on from MU225425.1 coordinate 1,851,658, forward strand.
TTGAACTCAAGGTTAAGGTGGTTGAGATAAGTTAGGCTAGGGTTAAGGGGAATATTAATGAAATAAATTATAATCAATATATTCATTCAAAAATAGGAAAATTAATTATTTAAGCTTTTTATTGCTTTAGATAATTAATTAGGACTATAGCCAATTAATTAGATTAGTTTAGGCTAGAAGATAGGCTTTTGCAAGTGATTAGATATAATTAGGATTTATTTAATTCCTTTTAAATTAATTACCTTAGCCATGTTTTATTTGAATTGATTTGAATTAAAATTGATTTGATTTGATTGGCTTAGGTGATTAATAAAACTTAGTGATTAGATCACTTAGAAGATTAAATTTGATTCAAATGAATTATGCCAGCTGATTGAAGAGTTGTCTGGACATAATTGGGGGTATGATCACACTTAGGGAAAATAGGGTCTATGGTCAGAGTAGACCAAATTAGGGTGGTTACATTTGCCCCTCTTTAAATTAATGTGCAAGTAGCACATTGATTCAAAGAAAGTTTTTGATGTTGACTTCAGAAAGTTTGAGAATTTTTCTCATGATCAAATGAAATGCCTAATGAGATCAGTCTCGCACTTGATTGAACTAAACTGATAGAATTGAATTTGAACTTTATCGAAGAAAGGTCAATAAGAAAATATCTTAAAGATAACAATTCTAAACTTGGTTGTCATCCAAAAATTGATAATACCGATTTCAAACTTGGTTGTCGTCTAAAAGTCTGTATGAAGTTGCCAGGAGCTTAATAAGAATCTAAGAAAAAATAGCCATAGGATATCTAGCTTGTGAGAACCAAAGCCTTCAATCCAACAGTTTTGACTTAGTCAAGGAATTGTCATGCCTTTTAGTTTTTTGATAATGAAGTCATTTTTAATGTTGTTTTGAGCAAGAATTTGATTGATGATAGTGTGATCATGCCCCCTCGGGAACAAAATTGAAGGAAAAAGAATAAAATCCCTTTATTGAAAGAACATATCACTTTCATGGAACGGTTAGGTCAATAAAGAATGGAATAGAAAAAGTGAAGAAATGAAGGTGTGTTTAAGAGTGAACACATAGGCACCAAGTTAATGCCGTTAAAAATGTGAGTTCAATTTTGTTCCTGCACTAATACATTTGAGGTCAATTTTCAACCTTTATGTCGTCTAATTTTCTACTAATACTGGTCGAATGATCCACAAATTATTTCGTCGCTATTTTTCTAGTCAAACATTTGACACAACGTACTTAAGGTTGAATGTTCTACACCACACTTGGTCAAAATTAACATCTACAAATGACAAGTTTATTCGTCAAACTTTAGACTAATGTCTGTCAAAATGTTTGACCTATACGACCAGTATGCCAAACCCAAGACACTAAATTTTGACACAGAATGGTCGATAGATAGAACATTTTGTGTCAAACGTTAGACCAATGTCTGTCAAAATGTTTGACCTATCTGACTAGGATGCCAAACCCACGACACTAAATTTTGACATAGAATGGTCGATAGATAGACCATTGTGTGTCAAATGTTAGACCAATGTCTATCGAGATGTTTGACCAATCCGACTAGGATGCCAAACCCACGACACTAAATTTTGACACAGAATGGTTGATAGATAGACTGTTTTATGTCAAACGTTAGATGAATGTTTGTCAAAAGTTTGACTGGCTGATTCAGGTACCATTGGGGGATATTATTTCACTATTATTTATGGAAAATTCTTTCTCAGTGTGCAATTGAAATCAAGTGGTATATCCATCTGAAGAAACTGGTTTACTGTCCAAAATGACCCTCCCTCATGCACCTTAAATATTGCTGGCCAGGAAAACAGCCTGAACTCCACATGGATAATTGATACATGGTAATTTTATTTATAAGGGAAATTAATGCAAGGTAAAAGCTTTGCGGCAAGAGCAGTATCTGTAGACGTCTAAAATCATCCTTATATTAATTTAATTAATATTTCCATAACATTACAGTTAATTTTAATTAATTATATTTGTTATATTCTTCTATCTATTAAATATGATTCACTTTCCTTAGTATTTGAGTTTAATTTAAATACTACCCCTTTTAATGTATTAAATCTTTACATTATCCCCCATTAATCTCCTTTAAATAAATTTTTAATTTAATTATTCCTTCACATGACTTAAATTCTACTAAACCAAATTAATCTAAATTTTAAATTTAGATTAAGCTAATTTGAACCTAGATCCTACCCTACCTCCCATCACTCTCATCAAATAGACCTATCTATTAATTAACTAAGGTTAATTAAGCTAATTTCTTGATTCCTACAACAATTAGTCCTAATTATTTTCTCACACATGTGTGAGAAAATTTCCAAAAAATGACTTCCAAATAATCCTTATTTGGTGCCAACAAGATTTCTTACACCCATGATGACACCTTCTTACACTTTCTAAAAGTGTTCTATTGGCCCAAAACTCTTACACCCTCTTACACCTCTTACAAGATCCTT